>JARHVA010000362.1:4162500-4455000 GCA_037957365.1 Torreya grandis
TTAGCTTAGAGAGAAATCAGGATGTGACACTCAAGGTTTGCTCACATTAATCCTATTTTTATATCATCGTTCATCCATCCCTTCATATTATGTACAACTAGTCATGGACTGACTAAGGAGGTTGTTTAAGGAGGCTTTAGTTTCAAGCTAACACATTCGGTGTTGAAAATTTGTTGTAATATGGAGATTACATTTGTGTAAACTGGTGGTGATGTTTCAAACATGAAAGAAAGGAAATATTAAAGGTCGATTTAATCTATTTATTTTTTAAATATGAATCTGATATCTCTTTCAAGGTTCTTAAACTTCATATTTTTCCTCTAAATATGTTACATCAATAGAAATAAGTGGGGTGAGTGGATTATAGTTTTTTTTTTTTTTTTTGGTTTTTGGAAAGAGAATAGACTTGGATGTTTTAACTAGGTTTCATTTTATCAATGAACTTGTCTTCTTTATCTAATCTCCATTCCAACCTTTGTTACATGACTACATCTCAATGGGTTTTGTATATGTTAAAAGGTTGACATTTGAAGTTTGTTTGAATATGTTAAAGAATCAAAACATTTGACTACTTATCACCATAATATAGATAATATTAGGTTTGTTACATGTTTTCCTACTATTAGATAATATTATATGATATAAAGTTTTCTGAGCTCCCTGTAAAAAATAAGAAATGGTATAAAGTTTTCTATCTTCGCAGACACATTTAACTAGGCAACTTTATTTATTTTTATAAAAAAAATATAAGATTTTAGGTAAAAGAGCGCAGTTTCAGAATATATAATTTTTTTAATGTTAAATAATTATTTTTAATTATTATTTAATTTCTACTTATCATACCTCAAATTATGATTCATGCATATCTTGTTGCAAATAGTTTAATAACTTTTTGACTATTGATTATATTTTCGTAAACATATATCTCAAAAATCTACACATCATTATCTATATTTTGACTATGTATGTATGTATGTATGTATTTATATATGCATGAAATTAAGGTCAAAAAATTGTGTTCATACACTTGAGGTTTCAATTTTTTAATTTTCTTGACTTGTAATATATATTATATATATATATATATGTATATATATATGTATATATATATGTATATATATATATATGTATATATATATATGTATATATATATATATATGTATATATATATATATATATGTATATATATATATATATATATATATATATATATATATATATATATATATATATATATATATATATATGTATATATATATATATATATAATACAATTCCTCTATCCATATATATATATATATATATATATATATATATATATATATATAATACAATTCCTCTATCCATATATGTAATTTCATACAAACATTCATTTTTTTACTCAAAAGCATGGTGTCCATACACATGAAGTCTATTTGTTTTTAAAATAATAACTACTATGTCTTTGTAAAAAATGCATCAATTTTGCATAATTTTATCATCTAGGTATTAAAAAAATTATATATTTAAAAACAACATTCAAATTTTATCAATTCATCTTCTTATGTTATCATAAAATTTATCTAAATGTCTCTCCAAGTTTAGGTATTACTATATTGAGAAAAAATGGAACTTTAAACTCCCCTTTTGTCCCCCATTACCTGCTCCCACCTTGATCATGATTAACACATATTACATGGGATGGATTTATATGATTATAATCATAAGGATTGATAAGTTAAAGTTACAATCCTCAATGGACATGTCATTATTGGAAATGCCAATAGATTCTATTAGAGTGATTGTGATCATGTAACTAACAAAACAACCATCCATAGGGAAGACGTGGCTATTGGAATACTAAGTGGATTAGATAATTCAACGGATTAAAAACTTGATGGAGGCCACTTAAAGCAAAATGACTATGCATTACTCTATGACCTCATGGCAAATGAATGATTTCCATGTGTCTTTCTAATTTTTCAACTTTACTCAAAAGTGACTTGCATATGTTTTTATATAAATTTAAATTATAGCCTCTTTTTATCATAGGGGAAGTTTAAAGTGGACCTATTAAAAATGTGAAGTGAATTTAAAATAGTCAACTAATTCTCATAAAACTTGAAATTAGTGAAAATGTGCAAATCCACTTCGTGAGTCCATTGATACGACCCAATAGGATCACCCCACATGAAAATTTGTTTGGGCATAATAAAGGGGGAAATTCCAAGTGAAGATGTATTGCACATGTCTATGTCATGTGGCCACAACATACATAATAGTAAAAAGGTGTAGATGCCATAAGAAGATAAATCAAAATTATCATATTTTCGAACTACATAAAGTCATTTAAAAAGCTAAAGTTATCTCATGAGCTTCATGAATATGAACTAACTATAATTAGTAACATGTTTCATTGTGATTACATGCAAAAAAAATACAAATCATGGCTAAGACAAGGCATCCACTGCATGATCATTCCATTGGTCATGATCAATGCAAAGATCAAATATAAAGGTGGGTGGATAGTTAAACGTGGTCATTGCAAAGTATATAGAAAATATAATGAACTTTTTACTCCAAAGTTACAATATGTGGATGACTAGGATTTTCTAATGTGATCAAAGACCAAATTGCATGTATTAGGTTTTGATTGGTCATGCAGTCAGGCATTCATGAAAGCACTTTTAACTTTTGAATATCCTTGTTGTGCATGGAATTATGCATTTTATGTTTTTCATTACATGTTTCATTAGGCATTCCCACTCCTTAGCTTTGCATTTATATCATCTACATGGAAAAATTTGGTGAAGATAAAAATTTTAGTCTCCACATCATCCTTGACTTTGACCTTTACTATGTCCAATCATACTAACCCATGTGATAACCTTTAATTGGTGCACATGGTAGTTCTTGAATGGTCACACATAACAACTCTTTATTGGTCACATACTCACATAACTCATGAAGTCACTTTTTAACTTATATTTCAAATGTTATTTCGTGGCTAATAAGACTAAGACACCTCAAGACTTTTGACTGGTCACATAGTCACAAGGTTCATAGAGAGCTTTTTCATTTACCATTTTACTCTATGGGTTTCCTTAGTTTGTTAAACTCATTTATAAATACATTCACATCCACAAACCTTTCTACCTTTTAGTTTTCAATGCTATGTGACAAAACCTATTGAGTTATCCTTGCTAAGCTATTATCCTTCGTTTGTTCTTCACTTTATCATGTCTAACAGGGATGAGACACGTGGTAATTATTTATCAGGATGGAAGTGAGACATGTGGTAATTATTTATCAGGATGGAAGTGAGACATGTGAGACATAATAATAGTCTTCATAAATCTCATCATTTCCTTTCAAATGTTTTTACACTACATGGACATGTTAGAATCTTCCATTCTACTTCATACTTACATTAATCCTAATCTCTATATATATTTTCCCCCTCATACATTTGGTCATCATGTGGCAAAGCCCTAATTGATATGTGTTCATGTGGGTTCCACTCTCTGTAGCTTGTGTCCTTTTACTATAGTCATGACCTTGTTTAGAAACTTCAAGAACCTGAGCATAAATCTCCTAATAATTTAATAAAAGCTCAATATTTTTTGTGAATTTGGATCCTTTAAGATTTATACTACAATTTTATATATATATATATATATATATGTGTGTGTGTGTGTGTTTGTTTGTTCTAAAAAAAATTTAATTTTTTTATATTTTTTATGTAAGGATTTGTTGATGCCTAAAACTCTCACCCTAGGTGAACAACCTTATATGGGAAGCTTTACAGATGTTGGACTCAAATGCGGTCTATAAAGAAACCTCCAAGGTTTTAGAAACCAGCTCTTTAGATCAATTTGGTGATGAAAAGGGATAAGAAGTAAATGAAAAATAAAATTAAATAAGATAACTAAGGTGATGCATCGAGATCTTTAAAGTATTTACCTATAATTGCATAAAATAGCTTGAATTTTTGAACTTTACAGACTATGAAAGGACCACATGCATGAATTCAAGTCTATAATGTAAACAAGAATCAATAATATAGAAGAAAAGAAAATAAAATAAAAAACAACAATAAATCTTCACTCAGTTTGACATAGAACATCACATCCTCTTCATTGTTGGTTAGATAAACACCATACAAAAGGCAAATGGCATAGTATACAATATAATTCTTTCATGTGAGGGGTACCTACTAAGGTCATAGAATGAAAAACAAAATAACTACTAGCTATTTCTATTCTAAAACTAGACTATTACAAATGGCTACTCTCTAATAATAGCAAAAATAATTTATTAACAATCAGCCCTTTACAAAAGAAAAGAGCTCTACTTATATAGGTGCAATGACCTTATGAGGAAATGACACCTAGAATCAGGACTTATACTCATGATAAGGCCTTGCAACTGACTAAGGGGATTTATCTCATGCATACAATATGTCCTCTAAATCCTAGATGTGGCACAACTGTAATGCCTTATGATGCCCACTATGCTTAGAAGAAGTGTGGTTGTGACATGTGTCCACCTCTAGAACTACCTCTAACATGCTTATTAGGAAAGGGGGACCCACTCATCTCATCTTATGGTAATGTTCAAAGGTCTAATAGGAAAATTTTACTATAAAAGAGCATTGGTATGATGTGTGGTGGGTTCACTTCCTTTATTGTAACTATTTTGGTTGGTCCCCTTATTAACTCTATCAGCTAATGGTTTGATCTTGAGTCCTGACAAAAGATCCTTTACTCCTAAGGAGCATTGTGACACCACATGGTGAGCTAGTGCTACCCCTAGGGAAGCTGAATGTTCTTTTATAAAAATGAGTGTGGGTGTGCCACATGGAAATACCGCATCCCTCTTTGCAACTGAATGGTGGCCCCCATCTATTATCCCATTGACCAATAGTGTTGTTTGAAAGTCTAACAAAAATAAACCTCCCTTGGATAAGAGCTAGGACACCACATGGTAAGTGGGTGCTTTTCCTAGGGAAGTTGAGAACTTCTTCATGTTAAATGATCACCGGGCTACCACATGGAGACAATGAAGGGAGGCCAAGACTTAGCAAAAATACAAAAAGGGACCATAGGAAAAGAGAAAGCTAAAACCACAACTACTAAACTTCATCACGCCCATCCAAAACCCAATGTTAACTATTCAAAAAATCAAAAATATGGATAATGATTCATAGTTCCTAGTGACTTGTAGGGGGAATTCTCCTACGGATGGAAGGACCCAAAAATTTTAGTTTTGTAGACCAATCAAAGCAAAATTGTGAAAAGGGGTGAGGCCTGTAGAACTTATAATTTTTATAAAGTAGTCTTCAAAGGCATCCACTCTTCCTCCTCTGGTCGAGTCTTCTTCTTTAGGCCCTAAAATGCCCTATCCAAATTGATGATCTCCTTGAATGAGATGTTACTCAAGCCTTGAACAACTGTTAGCATTTGAAACTCTAGTTGGGTGAGTGGCTGCAATATGGTTTCCACCTCAGAGACACTTGGTGATTGACCAAGATCTGTGAACATAGTCTAGTCATTTTACTTCTTCTCTAGCATCTATTTTATTTTTTCCTTTGATAGGATGGTGTTATCTGTAAGGAATGGGGAGGGGAGTCCCAACTAGACTAATTGTTTGATATGCCCCCTCATATCCCTTCTAAGGCATCAATAAATGCCTTGATCTTTGTAGCTACCTTGTTATATCTTAGGAACTCATTGACCTTGACCATCATCTACCTTCGATTATCTACCCCTATTGGTTGTAGTGTCTTGTCCATTGTGCTATAAAGCTTTTAGACAAGGAGCTATGAGACTTGAACCTTAGGGGATATGAAGGCAAGAACTTGGTCTATGGATGTGCTTACCTAAGAGTTCAACTATTGTAATTCTAAGATGATCTCAAGAACTAGATTCAAGTTAGTGGTCATATTATTTCTTCTCTACCAATAAGATATATATAATTTTTGGACCATGGGGAGGATCACTTTGGTCTGGGAATGGGTGGTGAGGTCATTCTTTAATTATAGGATCTCCTTATCCTTGGTTGAAGATTCTTTCTGTGTTTGTTACTATAATTATTGATGAAATCTATTAGAGTCCTAAAGGCTTTTATAGGTTTGCATAATCTATAACCCCTTTTCTTGTAGCTTAGCTTCTATGGTTGCCTTATCTTTTTTCAAACCATCTATCTCAATATTCAGTTCAGCTACTTGAATCTTTAGTTGGGTCCTCTGATTGGCCTCCACCTGGAAGGTCTCTTTGGTGATGCATCTCTGAAGGTTAAACCTCATTTTTTTGATCTCTACATCTTTTGATTTAGCCTCAATGTTGAGGCAATCGACCATAGCTTTCACCCTCATGAGTTCCAGCTTCATCTTCTCCAACTAATGGAATACATTGATATAGTTGATAGTGATGAAACTCTATGTTTCCTCCATTAATTCAACCCTATTAGTGGGCTTGGCCCAGCTAAGGTTGAGACTGATGACATGTATTGAGTAGTCACCTAGCTGCATATGTTCTTGGGGCTTGAGAATTTGGGGCACCATGTGTGAAATCATTACAAATTGTTGTGTTAGGTCAAAAAATGCCCGTATGTGGGGCATTGCTAAGGATTTGGCCTATTTTCCTCTTCTTTTCTCTACTCAATCCTCTTGGGACTTCCTAACAGTCTCCATCTACTGATGAAACTGCTCTTATAACTAAATATTTCCCCCATAAAGGGGGATCCTTGTGGAAGGATGAAAGGAATAGTCACCTATTGTTATAAAGTAGTAGATGTTATTCCTTAAGAGGTGAGTGAGTGAAGGATTAGGGTGGACAAAAATAAAGGTGGGAGGCCTTGGAGTGGGGTGGAAGGTAATTATACCATAAAAGATGATAATGTGGATGATGAGGGTAGAGAAGTGATAAATGGCACAAGGGAAGTGATCAACTGCATGAAGGAAAGTGGCAAGAGTGAAGTGATGGGATGAGTAGAGGGAAATGATGATAGGGAAGTGATTGATTGGGTAGTGGAGAGTGTCGCAAGCTTGATATAAATAGTGGAGGGCAAAGAGGGAGTGAAGAATAAAGTAGAGGTGGAAATAAGCGGATGGGAAAAGTGTACCTTCTTTTGTGGGGGTTAAGGGAAGGATTAAAACCTTATGCCTTGGGTCATTTGGGTTGAGATGACCCCACCACAAGTTGCCCTAAAGAGACATGTTGCTATTATGAGGTGATTAGATATGGGTACAAAGGAGGAGGCTAGTTTATGGGCCTCTAGATAACCACAACTTCTTATTTATACTGAGGGGCATCCTTCTCTTCCTTAGAATGAGTATCCTCCTCTTCCTCTTCTTCTTTGATAGAGAATTCTCCTTCTACCAGAGCTTCTACCTCATGGTGCTCATCCCAGAGGTTTTCAAATGTTTCATCTGTGTCCACATCCTCAAAATTCAGACATGGCTTACCAATTTTTTGCCTATATTTCCAATACGCATCTATTTTCTCTTTGCTCCAATATTTTTGGATGATTGCACCCTCAGTCCATTTGTCAATTTATTTATGTGGTTGAATTGTCAAACTACATCATAAAAGGACTCCCAAGACTTGTGGGTATTTGATGGTATCTTGGATAGATCCATGTAATATTTGATATCATCCTCCATCGATGACCTTCATTATTCAAGGTACGTTCAAGGATCATGATTGAGCATAGTGATAATATTCAAGGTAGCTATATGACTAACTAGGTTATAGTCCTATTTGTCATCAATTTGGTCAAGGCTGGGCTCTGCAAGCTTGAGCATAAACAGGTAATCTTGTGACCTTTTCACCACTATGATGCCTCCTGTAGAAAAGGGGACATCATAGGGGTACTTATTCTTATGGCCCACATCATAAACTGAGTTCATCACATCAAGATGATAAGCTAGCTCCAAGGCTAGGGTCCTATTGATGAATAGGTGCAGGAGCTAGAATGGTTCTTCTTTAAATCTGTTCACCTGAATGAAGGTGAAATGGGTCCCAAAGAACCAGTCAACTAAAATTATACTACCAATGAGCCATGACCATTACATGTCCATAATTTTCAAGGTGATGGCCACTTAGCTGAGGTCGATGAGGACCGAAGAAAGGAAGGATTTCAAGAACTCATAGTAGTCTTGCATGTGTGATCTATGAATTTGACTCAAGAGAGGATGGTTATTATGGTGTTAGTTCCAAAATGAAAACAAAATGAAATAAACACACTAATAGCATAACATCTCTAGTCCTAGACACTAGGGAGAGCTTAGTTAATAAAAGCAAATGAAAAACACAACTAAAAATCAAGGAATAAAAACACAATAATTCCTTCACCTTCCTTGGATGATCCAAATGCCTTTGTATTAGTGGCTTGCTTAGTTTTGTGCTCATGAAGTCTTTGGCAATGGAAGCTTGGCTACGTCCATCTCTCCTTGGCACCTTTGGCTTGTGGCTTGGCTTGGATTGGAATAAATTCAACATGGTAACACTAGTTGCTTGAAGCTTGTGGAACCATTTTTGAATTATAACTTTGCATAATCAAGACTTAGAAATGATGTGATAAGGCCTCTTATTTGTAGATTTTTGCAAATGTCTAAAATCAACATGAACTGTCCATCTCAAGATAGAGATGTGTGGTTAAGGATTAATTCAATTTTTAGAATTAAGTTTTTAATTATCCTCATCATGACATTGGAAGAAGGGGCAATTAAGAGGCATAGAGGGCATCATGGAAGGCATTGATGAGGCATGGAGGGCATGAATCCTGATACATGTAGCATTTATGGCCTAGGGATATCTTCCTAAGAAATGAGGTTAATTGATGATGCAAATATTCCATATTCATTTCCAAAAATAATTTTCCAAAAATTTCCATGGAAATCTTAATTAAGCCTTGATTTGGGTTAATTAGCTCTTAAGCATGGTTAAGCACTTTGTGCACAAATTTCTCAAATTGATCAAAATGCCTTATTATTGGTCCAAAATTTGAATGGATTAGAATTAGAAGGTGATGTCAGATGAGTTGGAACCGTATTTCAATTTAGAATGTTACTAACAAAAAATAACAAAGGCATGCATCTTGTACAAGAGATTTGATAGGAAAAAGCAATCTAGAGCACCTAGGTGCAAAATTGGCATTTTGACTCAAAATGATCTAATCAAAGTTAGCTAGCCCATAAATTGCATTGCCCTATTTATGGATACTCTAGCCAAAATAAGCACTTGAATATGTCAGTTTCACATCATTTAATTTGTGTTTTAGTGTTTTTAGGCCAAATTGTGCATTTTGGGTGAAAATTGGTCAAAACCCTGATTGGAGGTTATCGATGGCCAGATTTAGGTGTCTATAATTTGCCCCTATTTGGGAAGGCATTGCAAGCTATAAGTATAGTAACATATTCTCAAAGAATGAAAATATCTTGTATGCTTACAGTTGCAATGATGATAAACTAATTGTATGATGCCCCCTTGAGGGAACAGTTGGCACAAGTAGGTTGGCAAATAGTCCCTCAAAAAGAAGGAAGCAAAACGAGGGGACTAAAGAAAGGAAATATGATGCAGTGAAAACACAATGATATTGAAAAAGTAGTCAAAATCACTAAGAATAAAAGTGGGATAGTGCACAATCATTTGCCCAAAGGTGGTTATAAACATTGTACCCTGATAGTGGCAATGTGGTATGATAACACAATGATTTTCCCAAACATGGTTATAATCATTGAGAAGATGGAGATGACCTAGTTAGGACAAAAAAACAAGATAATAACATTCCCCTATATAGGCATAAAAATTAAAGTGGTGACAACATAATAATTTACCCAAAGATAGTTATAACCATTGGAAATGTAGGTGGGATGGTGTGCAATGATTTACCCATAGGCAGTTATAATCATTCGACCCTCATTATGTCAAACATGATAAACTTGGTTGAGGATAATGATAACTTAACATGGAGGGTAATGATGAATTAGAACAACTTACTAGTAGGGAGATGTATGTTCGAACTAATAAAGGTTAAAATTCTTTCATGGTTAATTACTCTATTTGGGATATGATTAGAATGGAATCAAGATGTCGATGCTGAAGAGATGCTACCATTTTTTAATAGACTTCTTGAAGTTGAGGTTTATTGTATAACATGTTGGTAGGCATCATGGTATAACATCATGAGGACTTGGTTGAAATATGCATGTAAACTAACTCTCGTAATCCAATACGCAATAAAAAATAATGCACCAATGATAGAAACCATTATGACAATGTAAATATATGAATATGGATGAATTCAAGTATAAGTGTAGGCAAAGAATCACCCAATGAACACACATAAACTAAATCAAGGCAACAATGTTGAAAGTAAACAAACAAGCAAACAAACAAACAAAATAAGCAGAAACAAATAAACAAATAATGCATTAGAAACCTTACAAACATTTCCCCTATAAAATAGGTAATAACAAATGAAAAAAATGGGAGAATATAAGAAAAGGAAGGGGGTGGCCAAGCTATCTCCATATGCACTAGGTAAGTGGATGCTGCCTACATAGTTTCATGGATGTGATATCCAATAAAAAACTTCGAGCTAAATGTAGTTCTCCTAGGGAATGGGAAGAATGTGATAACTAAGGAAAACAAAGAGAATAGATGTGATATAATAAGAGGAATAGTCTTTCAAAATGGAAAGTACGTGAGAAAAAAATCCAAAAAGGATGGGGAAACTAAATGATAAGTGATTTGCTTGTAACTTAATAAGGGTTCCTAGAATCCTTAAGGCAAAGAAGTGGTTAATATTTTTGTTCTTTTCTAATTATTTTATAATTTTTTTTAGAAATTTTTGAAGTATCTCAACTTGATCAAGAATGATGAGACACTAAATGGTTTAATCTCACAAAATGGCGAGAGTGTGGCTTAATTTGCTTGCAAAACAATGAGAGCATGGTAGAGAAGGGTGACTGAGCTGACCTCAACAGAGATTGAGCATTGCCTATATAGTCCTAATGTAGGACTTCAAGTCATTGTAGTTATACCCTTATAGTGGAGGAATTCAACTAGTGTAGCAGTCAATTCAAATAAGACAGGAATAGTTGGTAAAAAGGCATAGTATGACATAGGAAGTGGCAAGTTAGTACATCAAGGCTTAATGTTTCCCCTAGTTTTCACATAGGCGGTTATAATCAGGACACAACAACAAAGATCAAAGGTACTAATTTTCCCATATATGGTTATAATTAGTAGCAAGATCAATGGTAAGAAAGGAATAACAAACGAAGGATGTAACTATCAAAACTTTTGTCACACTACCCCAAAATATGATCTCAGTCTAAAGTTCTTGAACCAACTGATGAAACTGATCAGATACCTTGATGCTGAAAATGTGTAATGAATGACAAAAACCAAGGTCAAATGGGCTAGGCTTTAGAACACACTAGGTCGATAGATCAGAAGCGAAAAGTGGATACAATAAAGAGGATGGACAAAGATGGTATTTTTACAAAGAAGAATAGTGATAAAATGGCATAACTAAAATGGTCCTTACAAACAATACACCTTAGTGCTCAAGCATAGTATCATTTGAGATGAATAATATTCATTAGCTTAGGAAGTTCATCTCCATCTAGTGTGGTGAGCCTATATGCTCCTGATGCATAATTTGTAGTAATGATGAAAGACCATATCTAGTTTGGTTTGAATTTCCCTTTATGATTTTTCTCAGTCATGGTATTCTTTTGGTTTTCTTTAAGAACAAGATCACCAAGTTCAAATGTTCTATAATTAACACACTAATTATAGTGGCCTTTGAGTTAGTTCTAATATGCTTGAATATTATTGAGCACGGTCGTGCATTTCTCATCAAGTAGGTCTAGCTCTTGTAGGTGGGCTACTTGATAGTCATGATCATCTAGGACATGCTTGAAAAAGATGTGTAGTGAAGGAAATTTGACCCCAATGGGAAGGATGGCTTCAGTACCATAAACAAGTGAGTATGGAGTGGCTCCTATGGGGGTACAATTATTGGTATAGTATGCCCAAAGGGTAAGGAATATCTGGAGGTGTCAATCATGATCAACATCATTGACAATCTTTTTGAGAATATTGACAATGGTTTTGTTGGATGCCTTGGCTTGGCCATTACCTTGAGGGTAATATGATGTAGAAAAATGTTGTGTGATGTTATATTTGGTACATAGTTAGTCTACATCTTTGTTCTTGAATGATCTTCCATTATCAGATATAATGTCAGAAGGGATATCATAGTGACAAATGAGATAGTTGAAAATGAATTTGAAAATTTACTTTCCAGTCACGTAAGTGAGGGGTATTGCTTCAACCCACTTAGTGAAATACTCGATGGTGGTAAGGATATATTTATAGCCATTAGATGAAGTGGGGTTAATATTATAAATGAGGTCAAGTCCCCATGTAGAAAATGGCCATGGTTTCAACATTAGTTTTAGAGTTTTTACTAGGGCATTAATCAAATTAGCATGCCATTGACATTTATCACACTTTTTTACATATGTAGTGGCATCTATATCCATTATGGGTTAATAATAACTAGTAAGAAAGAGATTTTTGGATAGGAATACCCTACTAGAATGAGTTCCACATACTCCTTCATGAACTTTCTTAATGATAGCATAGACTCTACCGAAGTTAAACAATGAAATAGAGTTTCATCAAAATTGTGATAGTAAAGGGTGGATCCAAGTAGAGTATAACGAGTGGAATGATGAATGAAGTCTTTGGTTTATTTTTGAGATAGGTTAGGTGGTAGAACTTGGTCATGAAGGTAGTTGTAAAGGTCTAAGTACCAGATAGAATTAAGACCAACAATATCACAAATCATGGCAACGGTTGAAGGTTTATGAGCTGGTGCTGATAAATTCTCAATGAAGAACTAATATTTTATATCTTTATCTATTTTTTGAATCAGATAACCAATAGTATCCATGACATTTACAGTTATATTATTATCCCTTGGTATGTGCTCAAACTAAACATTAGTAATTTATCACTTAAGAGTGTCAATCATGGCTTTATATGGAACTAGCTTGTCATCTTTGGTCTGACAATGATTTATGACTTGATTGATGATTAACTGAGAATCACCATAAACTTGGAGATGAGATATATTCCAATGCACTACTTGTCAAAGACCTATAATAAGTGATTCATACTCAGCCATGTTGTTGATACAAGGAAAGCTAATTCTAAATGATTTAGGGATTAGATCCCCCTATGGTGTAATAAACAATATGCCTACCCCTGATCCATGTGTAGTGAATGAAGCATCAAAATACAGTTTCAAAGGATAATCCTCAAGGGGTGTGTTAATGATGGTCATTATGAATTCATCAAGAAATTTAAATGTGAGTGGTTGTGTGTCTATGAGAGGTGCTTCAGCAAGTTGATCTGTAAGAACTTGTCCCTTGATTGCCTTCTAATTGACATACACTATGTCAAACTCACTGAGAAGCATAATCCATTTAGCCATTCTACCTTGTAAAGCTATCTTAGATAGTAGATACTTGAGTGGATCTACTTTTGAAATGACCATGGTCTTATTATTCAACATGTAATGATGTAGTTTTTGAGCTACGAAGACCATGACCAGACAGGATTTTTCAACAAGTGCATAGCTATGTTCATATGTAACCAAGGTATGGCTTAAGTAGTATACATCGTGCTCCTTTCCTTTGTCATCATGTTGAGCCAAGAGTGCCCCCAAAGCATGATTGGTAGCTGATAGGTATAAAAAAAATGGATTTCCTGGCATAGGTGGTAATAAAATAGGTGGATTAATAAGATAGTCTTTGAGTTATTGAAAACTTGTTTAGCAGTGATTATCCCAGTGAAATTCAATTCCCTTCTTTAAAAGGTGTCTAAATGGATGACACTTTTTTGCTAACTGAGAGATGAAGCATTGGATTTATTAGATCTTACCCTATAAACTACAAAGTGGCTTTAAATTGGTTGGTGGTAGCATCTTGATTATAGCATGGACTTTAGCCAAATTGACTTCAATACCTCTACAAGACATGATGAAGCCAAGTGATTTGCCTTAAGTTACACCAAACACACATTTTTTTGGATTGAGTTTGGCTTTGTACTCTCATAATCTTTCAAATATCTTACACAGCACTACTGGATGGTCAACCCTAGTTTTGGATTTTCCTAATATGTCAAAAACATAGTCTTCAACAATATCATACATCATATCATGCAATATAACAGTCATGGACCTTTGATATGTATCTCTAGCATTCTTAAGGCCAAATGGCATTACTTGATAACAAAATGTTCCCTATGAAGTGGTGAACATTATTTTATGTTAGTATTTTGCTACTATTTTGATTTGGTTATATCCTAAAAAGCCATCCATGAGTGAAAGCATTTCTTAACCTGTCATGGAGTTGATGATCATATTGATATTAGGCAAGGGAAAATCATCTTTAGGACAAGCTTTGTTAATGTCTCAAAAATTATTACATATTATGGTCCCTTAAGGCTTTTTATTAACAGGTACCACATTAGAGATCCATTCTGAGTAGTCAATGGATTGGATACATCCTGATTCTAAAAGTTTTTCTAGCTCTTTCTTTACCAATATAATGATGTGAGTATACATCTTACATAAATTTTATTTTACCGGTTTGGCATCAAGATTAACCACAAGGTGGTGCAGAACCAAGGTGGGGTCTAAACCTGGCATGTCAGAATAGGCCCATGCAAAAATATCTATAAATTCTCTCAACAAAGATGAAAAGACATCACGTTCCTCCTGAGTGAAAGACCTGCCTAATTTTATCCATTTCAGGTGTGATGGAGTCCCAATATTTATCTCTATTGTATCTTTGACTAAAATGGTCAAACTATCTTCTATAATACTAGGCAATGACTTAAAGTATTAAATTATGTCAAGGTCCTTCGTTAGGACTTGATCTTCAACTTCTCCTAGGCATGATGAATATAGGTCCCCTAATGGGAGATCTGGCCATATGATAGAAACAATAAAAAATTCTTGAATAATTTGATCAAATACTTGTTATTGTTTAAAACTGAACTCAAATCTACAGACAAGTCATTGTTGATGGTCTCTTGGTCTAAATCCAAAGAAGAATAAACACCCCAATCTAATGGCACTTGAAACAAGTTTTCACCACTAGACTGGTCTTTATCTTTACTCTTTTTCTGGTTAGAAAGCACTTCAAAGAGGTTTTCACTTTGAGACCTCAATGTTTTACTTATTTCTTTTTAGCTAAGGGTGTTCACTCACTCTCTAAAATAGGCCATATGATCCAATGTGATTGAGAATACTCATTTGTGATATCCCAATAGAACATTGTCTCTAAGGCCTAAGAAATCATAGAATGCCTCATCATTTTTGAACTCATCAATCGGTAGACTAGATTCTTCTTGGTCCACATCTATCAGTTGGGGATAATATAATGGCAATGGATTGTGATGAATGGCTAGGGTAAGGGTACAAATGGCATTATTATCAAATAGGTTGGTTTTAGATAGGTCATCAAAGGTGAGGCTATGATCAGACTCTACTTCACTGTCGACATCATCATCACTAGTCACTAGTGATGGAGTTTGAATAAGATATGTGGGGTCACCTTCAGGCAGTTTAAATTCAAGTCCATAAGGTTTTTCATACTTAGTCATGGAAATTGGCTCGATAATTCCTTGATGATTTAGTCTAAGGTCTCTTCCTTCATAATTGTGATGCTCCATGATCCTATTGGGAATATGATACTTTGCATTTTTATAACAATCCACTTGGTTGTCATTGTATAACCATGATTCATCCCCTTTAAGAGTGTCAGGTCCTAGGCCAGATGCTGGTACAAATGTGACAAGTCTCTTATCTTTGTTCTTTTGTTACCAATGCATATGTGGGGTGACTTTGGGCCATCCAAAGGTTTTTCATATTTTGAGGAAGATTGGCAATATGAAATGTATCATGGGTCACATACTCTCCTAGTCTATTATCTAAAATGGTGAAATGATTAGAAGCTTTAGGGGTGGCATGTGGGAAAGGGAATCCAAGGTATTAGGATCTATTCAATTATCCGATGAAGGATCAATAAGTATAGATTTTCCTTTATCCTACTTGGAACTTAGATTCATACCATAATGATAATTATAGCCTTGAAATTCAGCCTCAAGATGCTTGTAGTGTTTATATGGGTGTAAATCTCCTAGAATATTCACTTTCATCCATGAGTGGGAAAACTTGATACATTGGTACAACGTTGATGGGACTGCATGAATGTCATGTAACCAAGGCCTGCCTAGAAGCATGTTGTATGATAACTCAAGATCAAGCACATGGCAAAGTGTATCATGGGTGAAAGGCCCAATGATAACTAGCAAACTAATGGTGCCTTATGATTCTCTTTCCTGATTATCATAGGCTTTGATAGTTATTATTTTTGGCTGGAGATCTGCTATTATGTACCAAAGAAGCTTGATGAGATTGAGAGACACCATGTTGAGGGTAGATCCATTGTCTATGAGGACACATTTCACTTTATGAAATATTATATAAACTTCTATGTATAATGGATTATTATGGAGTGGACCAAAGGAAGATATATCACTTTGGTTGAATGTGACTTGTTGGGTTAGAGATAGATGTCCACCCAAAACATGAAATTTATCAAGGGATGTGTCACTAGCAATAGTGGATTGGATCAAAAACTCATTCAAGATATTCTTGTAGATTATTGACATTCACAACAAATCTAAAATGGAAATTTGTGCTGGTGTCTTCTGCAATTATTCCATAATATCAAACTTCTTATCTTGGGCAATAGTGAATGGTTTATTTTGAGGTTGAATGGTTGGTTGGATTTTAGGGAAAGTGGTAGATGGTTGTGGGCTTGGGATAGTAATCTTTGAACTCTGAGTTGTGATTTCACAATCAGGATTAAATACTAGACCATTATTGCTAACTAATGTTGGAAATCGTGTGGGACCAGATAGGACAAATCTCATTTGTCAATGCACTTGCATGTGGTCACATGGTAAAAATGAGTTGTTGATATATGGTCCAAAAGGGGATGTCCTAGTTTTTTGGTTTTCCTGTATGCATTCCTAGGTCAAAGAAGGATTATTCATGTAATTTGGCTGAATGGGGTTGTTTAACAATGGTATAGGCTGATTAGTGCTTGGTCTAGGATTAATGGAGATTGTATTAATGCTACTTCCTGCAATATGACCTACAACCCTATTGTAGTCATGTGCAACTGCATGGTATGTTTATTGGTTGTTACCATTTTGACCTTGGTTTTGTCTATTGTTCTGTCATTATGGGTTCTGCTACTGATTTTGTTGACTATACTATTTTGGCCGTTGATTTTGATACTATTGATTTTGGTGTTGCACTGGCCATTGTTGTTGTTGCTAATTATTCTATTTTTGTTGATTGCTATGTCAAGGAAAGGGATTTTGATAAACCCCAAGAGTTTTATTAGAAGTGGAAGCACCATTATCTAATTTTATCTCCCCATTCTCTAACATATTTTTAATTAAATGCTTGATTTGGACAAATCTTCATAGATTATGCACGTTACCCAGATGATAGTCACAAAATTCATTTTTATGGTACCAATCAAGATAAGGAATACCTTGCAGATAATGCTTTGGTATAGGCCAACTAATCAGATTAGCGACAACAAGCTTGTACAATATAAACTTAATAGGTTCCCCTAGGTCACTAAAGATATGATGTGCAGGCACAGTTCTCCTAGGAGGGGTTTGTAATGGTAAAGGCTATTATATTTGTTGTGTAGGTCTTGGTTGTTATGCTTGCAGTATTGGTTGGAGAGGTTGTTGGGTAGGAGTAAGCTGAAAAGGTGGTGTAGATGATGTTTGCACCATTTAGACATGAGAGGATTTGATTACTCCATTTCTCACAACATTATTATTACAGTTGAATTGCTTTGATCTTTCATGGTTATTGGCCTATGTCAGTTGTGATGCTTGTGCTTGGATAGGATGTTGGTCATTTCCATGATTAGTACCTTAATTTTTATTATTTTAATTAAGCTTGATGACTCATTTATTGATGAGCACCTGCTTGATCAACAAACCTTTGTCAATGATTTCCTTGAAAGTATTCACACATTGTAGTTTTAAATGATAAGCTATCTCACTGTGCAAATTTTTGGTAAACACAATGGCTAATTTTTTATTTGGTAAACTATGGGTGAAACAGCTTACAAGGGCTCTCCATCATTGTAAACAAATTCAAAAATTCTCACCATATTTTTATTTTGCTTGCGTTAAGTCCACTAATAAAATCTCATGCTTGAGATTATAGAAAAAGTACTACACAAACTTATCAAAAAGATTATAAAAATTCATTACTAAATTTTTGGGTAACTTCAAAAACCACTCCAAGGCTTGTCTAGCCAAGCTCTTTGGAAACAACAACAAAAAGTATATGTCGCTATATGCCGCTAGTTGACATACGACAAAGAATTCAATCAAATGAGCCTTAGAGTCAGCTTTCCTTTTGTATTTATCAAATTTTGATGGTTCGTATCTTGGAGGAAATTGTATCTATAAATACTCCATGTTGAATGGATAGGAACATACATCATCCAATTTGAACTTTTTAGTTTGTTTTCCAACTTGAATGGCAGCAATTGCATCCTTCGTCTGTTATAATTCTAGGGACAAGAAACTAAAAGGAATATTGGTTTGAGGGAGAATATGGGTAGATGGTTGGGAGGTCACAAGAGGGACACTTTGACTAGGGTATGATGGGGATACTTGTTGGGGTATATTGGTTTGATACATGGATTAGGATGTACTCGAAATTGCACATTTAGTTGTGTGATATTCTAGTTCAGGTTGGTGAAAAAGTTTTGACTTGGAGGATTTTGTGGTTGGGATGGAGAGATATAACTATATTTTTCCTACTGTGGTTGAAAAGGGACTTGTTACCGACTAATCAAACCTTGCTGTTGAGTGGGAACTTGTGGACCAAGACCCTATCTCTAGATTTGTGGCACATTTTGAACCAACAGTTGTCTAATAGTTACCTGAGAAACATGGGGACCTCCTTGTTACATCAATCCTTGTGGGGAAGTGAAAGTAGGTTATAGATTTGGCATCTATCGCTTACCCATATTTGTAAATTATTGACTAGTCACTGCTTTATTTTGGATTGGTATATTAGTCTTTGATTGAAGAGGTACATTTGTCATTACCTAGCGAGGTAGAATATTAGTTTCCCATGATTGAGGTGGTAATGTATTTTTCCTCTATTGCATTGATACACTAGAATGGGCTTATTATTGTGGAATACTACTCGTTACCTATTGAGGAGGAATAAGATTCGTCACATTCTATCATTGAGGTGTATTGGCCATTGTTTGATTACCTAATTCCATAGGTTGTACACTTGAGGAAGTAGCCAATTGAGGTTGGGGTGTAGAAACTCCTATTCTCTGGTATGATGACCTATTCATAGGATTAACAATATACACATGTTTTTGGCTAATTATTTGTGCATTTGTACCAATTCTTTTGGGACTGGACATTGTTTGCACATTGTCTACTATGTTTGGCTCACTATTTAGTGTAGAGGCCGAAGACACTTCTTCAAAAATGGGCATATACATCAAGTTATTTATCAAAGTAGTTTGTATAAATGGGTCAAAATTTGGGTTCTCTTGTCTAGTTAACTCTATCAACACTCCTATTGAAGGAACTAGGTCAATAAGAGGCTTACTTACCATGTTCATCTGATTGAAATCACATAATAGATTCAGGTAGGTATGATTTTCGATCTACATTTGGTTCAAGTGATCTTCCATGATGTTTTTGCCTTGATCAGATATATTGGGGTCTTGATACATTTTTTATAATAGAGCCATAGGATTTCTAGAAACAGCCTGTTGATCATAAATGATATTGTGGGGCACTATTACTAAACTTGGTAAATTTTCATGAGGGAAGTCTGCTAGAAACTTGGCCCCTACCTCTATGGCTCTAACTAAAATCTCATCTTTTTTCTCTAAAAAATGTCACTCAAACAAAAATGGAGCATACATGGAAGTTTTATTAGTATAATATGACTATTGAAGTACTAGTTCATCTACAATAGGTATTGTAGCTAGGTATTGTGTGGTTTACTCTTTGTCTTATTTTGAATAAGGTGGCGTATTAACTAGATAGTTAGCCAATGGAGCTTGGCTTTGTGTCCTTGATTAAGTATTATAAGAGGGATAAAAATCCATCTCATAAGTAATATTATCCACATTGGGGTCTTGCACCATTTCTTTCTACCCCACCACATTACTAATCCCTGGATTGTACATGAGTCCACTACGAGTGTAGGAATATATGTTAGGATCCATAGTCAATGTTTTGTGATAAAAGGTCAAAGATTTATACATACTCTTAAAAAGGACAATGTCTAAAATAGATGATGTTTCAACTTGGTCTAGTTTTGTCAAAAGGATCAAAATGTTTATGCAAAGTTTTGTGAGGAAACAAGCTAGTGTGAAGTATTTAACATTTCAATGTTCACATAAAGATAAGCAAGTAAATGGACATAAATCAAAATGCCAAACTCTAAGGTTGAAGTATTTCAAATTAGTCTAATCTAGGAATTTAAAAGTTGTTAGGTCTTTTGGCCAAATGCAACATCAAAATGTAGGCTTAAACAAGGCATGTGTTAGGACTCTTGGCCAAATGGTGTCAAAAAGTAGACTATGAAAATAGATGAAAGTTTTAATCTAATGGATTTGAAACACTTCTAACAAACACTAGGCATTTGATTCTTGGACATGAACTTGATCAACTGGTATAAGGTATGAAACAAAAGGCACTGTGGCAATAGTTTATTTTCTCACAAAAAATGGTATAGAACTTGGTTCTTTTGACAAACAAGATAGACAAAAGTGAATAGTATAATTTTTTAAGACAAAAAATCACAAAAGTACACTTTGATTGGTCTGAATAATGTAGGAGAAAATTTAAAACTCTATGCAAGAGGGTCTATGAAACAATATTCAAAATGTTTTAGGTAGCGTAAGGACACTATACTACCCAAAAGGTGTGACAAAATAGTTTGTTTCAAAAACTTTCTAAGACAAAGACATTTTCCCACAATTTTTGACAGCATAACCCTACTTTTCTTGACTCAAAATGTTGTGGTGCATAGACTCAAAGTGCAAGTGTTTATCAAAAAATGGATTAAGTCTATCAAATGATGACAATGATTATGAGTCTTAAACAACTTTCAACCCAAATTGGAAATTGAACCTAAGTTCCCTCAAGTTTAGTGCAAATGGTGAACCCACTTAACACATCAACCCTATGAACTTATAAAGGTGAAATTTCAAATTTAGATTATAAGTGAAGGACTTAAACAATTTTGATAAACATCTAAACTCAATTGGGCAACATAACTATCCCAAAGTCGATGATATGAATCTCAAGCTTTTGATGAACTTTTGAATAAGGCAAATTGATGATCTCACGTGGATAGCATAATGCCTCTTCATTAAAAGGAAAATTTAGATTATGTGTTTGGTTTGGATTGTTTGTTTACTCCAATTTTTGACTCCAAACAAGATTTTAATCTAGGACAAGACCCTGTAATTAATCACTCTTAGATCCTAAACTGATAAGGTTTCTTGGTATTATTGGAATCCATCAATATACGTCATTTGAGAGGATTTTAAGTATTCATCCAAAAGTAAATGCACATTATATAGTAGGGTTTTTACACCCCCCTTCTCTCAAATGATAGTATTGTGACATGGACCTTGAGGTGCACCATACACCAATAATACTTTCGTGGCAAGTACGGATTTATCTAAGATCTAACAAGTTTTCAAACGATCTAGGGGAATCAATTGCACAATGACTTCCATGCCAAAAAATATAAAAAAAAGCATATATTTTGGGTCCGTATCACTTGGCTTGTTGAAAAAAGGTCTAGTCCTTTTTACAACCACTACATCCTATTGTTCGTTCAGTATATTGCGATGTACAAAGTGCCACTACATCCAATGTACAACTCTAAAGGAGCCAAATGAAGTCAATGCTGAGAGATGAAACCCTAGGTCAAAGCTTCCCTAAAGAACTTGTGGGAGGTGATGAAGTCACCCTCGCAAGCCAAGTTTTCATAAAAATAAATAAATCATGAAAGTATAAAGACTTTAGGGTCATTTTCAAGGTCACCCAAACTTTGATGAGTTTTTGGGGAGTACTTTAGATGACTTTCTTTCTAAGCATTGGACTAAGCTATTTGAAATAGGAATGGCACTTTTGATTCTAAGTGTTCCCTATAGAGGAAAAATAGAAGAACATACACGCAACATTCCTCTTTTTTCAAAACAAATATTTGATCTAAACAACTATTGAAAACAAGAATTGACAAGTGTTTTCAATTTTAAACCCAAAATGAAATATTTTGGGGTGTTCATTTAACCCCTTGGTCTTAGTTGCAAACTTTGAATTCCTAATTGATTTTTAAGCATGCAAAGGTGATTTAAAAATATTTTAAGCAAATATCAAACTTGGTCCTATAGTAAAAATGTTAGCATATCCTTTAGATTTGAAGCTCTTTTTGGTTTGAAACAATAAACTTTGAAAAAATAGCTCTTGGGTCTATGTTTTTGGAAACGCACAGTGATCGATGTCAGTTATTACAGCCAACTATGGTTACCTTGGCTTAACTAAAATCTAACTGATGTCGGTTAAGCCATGTATCGATGTTGGTCTTATTTGTCGACATTGGTTATTGTGTAAAATCGTGACAACCAAAAATGGCAAAATAAAGTTAGAAAATCAATTTGCAAGAGTTTTAAAGGTCCAAATAAATATTTTAGAGTTGCAAAATGATCTTCTTTAGGTGTGAGATGCATCTAGTCCCATCGGGCATGCCATTATGTGATCTAGGAATTTGACTCAAGAGAGGATGGTTAGTATGGTGTTAGTTCTAAAATGAAAACAAAATGAAATAAACACACTAATAGCATAACATCTCTAGGCCTAGACACTAAGGAGAGCTTAGTTAACAAAATAAAATGACAAACACAACTAAAAATCAAGGATTGAAAACACAATAATTCATTCACCTTCCTTGGATGCTCCAAATGCCTTTGTAGTAGTGGCTTGCTCAGTTTTGTGCTTATAAAGTCCTTGGCAATGGAAGCTTGGCTACTTCCATCTCTCCTTGGCACCTTTAGATTATGGTTTGGCTTGGCTTGGAATCAATTTGGCATGGTAACACTAGTTGATTGAAGCTTTTGGAACTATTTGTGCATTATAACTTTGCATAATCAAGACTTAGAAATGATGTGGTAAGGCCTCCTATTTATATATTTTTGTAAATGTCTAAAATCAACCTGAACCATCCATCTCAAGATTGAGATGTGTGGTTGAGGATTAATTAAATTTTTAGAATTAAGTTTGTAATTATCCTCATCATGACATTAGAAGAAGGGGAAATTAAGAGGCATAGAGGGCATCATGGAAGGCATTGATGAGGCATGGAGGGCATGAATCTTGATATTTGTGGCATTTATGGCCTAGAGATGTCTCCCCAAGAAATGAAGTCACCTAATGATGCAAATATTCCATATTCATTTCCAAAAATAATTTTTCAACAAGTTTCCATGGAATTGTTAATTAGGCCCTGATTTGGGTTAATTAGCTCTTAAGCATGATTAAGCACTTTATGCATAAATTACTCAAATTGATTAGAATGCCTTGTTATTGGTCCAAAATTTGACTGGATTGGAATTGGAAGGCAATGTTAGATGCATTGGAACCATATTACCATTTATAATGTTACCAACAACAAATAACAAAGGTGCACATTTTATGCATGAGATTTGATAAAAAAGAGCAATCCAAAGCACCTAGGTGTAAAATTGGCATTTTGACTCGAAATGAATTGATCAAAGTAAGCTGGCCCATAAATTGCATTGCCCCATTTAGGGATACTCTAGCCAAATCAGCACTTGAATATGCTATTTTCACATCATTTAATGTGTTTTAGTGTTTTTAGGATAAATTGTGGATTTTGAGTGAAAATTGGTCAAAAGCCTGATTAGAGGTTATCGGTGGTTAGATTTAGATGTCTACAGCATGACCAATAAGATGTGGGTACATACAGTGATGGGGATCATCATGTTGGTATGGGTGATTTTCTCAATGGAGTTAAAAGTGAATAATAAAGAAAAAAAAGTAGGATTGATGATACAATATTAGGTGAAGGAGGAATCCCTAAAGGTATTCAGTGTCGAGAAGTTTACCAGCTCATTATGCATGGAGGTAGTGATGGCATCTATAAATTCCATCCTATAAACCTTATCCTTTCTCATCATCTTCAAAAGGAGACCACCCCAAATTATAAATTGATGACATGAACATTCATGTCCATCCCAAAAGTAAATGCCAACATAGAAATGGAATCTATCAAGTCATGCATCATGAAGCTTGCTAGAGAAATGGGTAGAGGATTTGCTTTGGTGTAGTTTCTTTAAAGGAGTAAATTGATGAACTCTATCTTATGGACCTGGGTGTCCTAGACATTCTATAGACTCTCCATACTATAGACATTGACATTGGGGTCATTCAGGAGTCAAAACATCTCCTTTATGGCATCAACACTGACACCCACTTTAAGGTGGTTGTTGCTTATAATAGTGTAGTGCTGACATCATGTCTATCTACACATAAGGTAATGATTTTTGTGCATGGGTGCAGAAGAGGCATAATGTACTGGGCCATTATGGAATTCTAGATTCTATATCTAAATAAATTATAGTCGGTGCTCCATTCTTTTTCAATCATTCAAGCATGGATGCCCTCCCTCAGTCTCTTTATGTTTTTTACCAATTTTGGATCAAAGATCCCATCCACATAATCTAAGACTAATGATGGGTCCCTATAGTGCCCCTTAGTGATGCTCTTGACATTCAACACTTTAGGCTTTGGCTGAGCAAAATCAAAAGCATATGATTTGCTTACCACATACTATGGGGGAAGGTCTCCATGATTGCCTGACCTGTGGGTCCTTTATTTCCTCAAATGCCTTCTGCCATTGGTTGAGGATGTAATAGTATCCATCTTAGATATTCTTCTAAAATTTCTCTCTTTACTCAAGGAAGAATATAGGATATTAGTCTCTACTCACAATCTTACAATTCTTGGTTCAAATCTCTCTACTCAATATGATTTGTTTCATTTGGTGCTCTTGAAAGTATTAACATGTTTAAAAGTTTGGACTGATGAAGAGAGGGGTATTTATAATCCATTGCTTTTATGCACAATCATTATGTAAATTTTGAATTCGAGCACCACATAAATGTTAAGGGTGGCACACATGCTTGAGGAGCAACTCGTAGGAGATTTTATAATGATCTTCATGGGGAATCATGCAACATGGAGCGTCTATCATTAATGGTGAGGGGAGTGGGGTAGATAACCATCTATCAGAGGATGATTCAAAATTAAGGGATCCAAGGCAAGGACACTTGGAAACCATACAAAAAACCTGTGTCAATGACACTTATTCAAAAGGAAACAACAACAAAGAAAGGAAAATGAATGAACAAAGGGAAACAATAACAAAGAAGGGAAACTAACTAACTATATACAAGGGGAAGGTTGGTAAATTAGTTGAAGTGTTTCAAGTCAATTCCATTAACCAAAATACCTAATGCATTTCCTTCTTCATCTTCCAACTCGAATGCATTACCTTGTCTATTTATAATGATGAGAAATGGCCCCTCCATAGGGAATCAAATTTTACATGTCAGCCTAGTTTCATGGCCCTTTGATCATATTTTAAAACTAAGTCCCCTAGCTTAAATTCTAAATCTGATATTTCCTTATCAAACCATTGCTTAAGTATTTATTGTCACATGACCTTTGCATCACCGTCTTGCTCTCTCACTTCTTGGAGGTTGAGTAATTCCACCATATTAACCTCCATCATTCTGTTCTAACCTATCTCAATAGCCTTTAAAAGTTGTAAGGTAGGGATTTTTGTTGATATGGGCGTGACTACTTCCTTCCCATATACTAGTTCATATGGGGATGTCTTAAGGATCTATGTGGGAGTAATTTGATCAGCCCATAGGGCCATTTTCACATGCATATACCACTCCCTTTGTTTGTCATCACCCATATTTTTTATCAGCCTAATGAGATTCTTGTTTGTTGATTCGACCAACTCATTACCATATGGGTAGTAGTTAGACAAAGTTTTCAAGAAAATGCCATTTTGGAATGCAAATTATGAAATCTTGGAGCTAAAGAATGCTTCCACATTATCCAAAATGATTGTTTTGGGTGGCTAGAATTTTTCTACTAGCTCCTTGAAGAAGCTGAGGACTATATTTTCAATTGCCTCCTTCATCGAGGCTGCTTCAGTCCACCTTGTGAAGTAATCAATGGACGTAAGTATCCATTTGTGACTTGTGCTAATGGTGAGATTGATAATGCCAATGAAATCCATTCCCCACTATGTGAAAGGTTCATCAGCCACAATCAGATTCAATGACATGCCTAAATTCTTTCCCTTGCTCACAAAGAATTGACATTACTAGCATTTCTTGACTACCTGACGGTAATTCACAAACATGGTTAGCTTGTAGTATCTTTCACACATGATCTTGGTTGTGGTGATCTTTGCTAAGAAATGTCCACCTAGAGGGGCAAAATACATATCCTAGGGGATGTTTCTAGCCTAGTTATTATCAACACATCAGAGGAGCTCCTCATTTAAGTTCCTTTTGAAAAGGATCCCATGGACTAGCATATAGCTAGCTTCCTACAACCTATAAAATATCATTTTATGTGATGGGAGACCACTCGTGTCGGGGAATCCAAGAACAAACACACTTGTTCTGATCCCACTTGTTAGGATCTTGCTACTCAGAAAGAGCACAATATGATTACCAAACTTAAGCAATTAAACATGCAAAAATAACCAGAAGCACAAGTAACTAGAATTCACCAATAGCACAGAATATGAGAGACAATACACTATCTTGTATTAACATTTGTATAGAAAAGAATACAATAAAGAGCCGCCACACTCTTCCACCTTACAGAGGCTTCCCACACCTCAAGTGTACAGTAATTCTTCTTCAAAACACTCTCCTACCAAAAATGGTCCCAACAACCAACTCACACACAGAATTGGTGTTCACCTCTCCAACCAGTCAGTAATAACCCTGCCAGTACACCAAGCACTCTATAGTACTTTAAGTTGATCTCCCATAGACCTGCAACCTGCAATCCAACAGACCATACTCACACATGTAGATCTCCTATGAGCTTGCAACAACTTGCAACTCAATGATCCTACAATGGAAGGATCTTCCTTGCCTTCCAATCTAGCTCATTAGTGGAGCTAGGAGAAACACACACTTTGTTCTCTTCACTAGCACACTTTACAATACATGCCAATGGGTCTATAAATAGATCCCAGACTTAAAAAATAACTTAGACTCTTAGTTTACTATAATTATCCACGCAGCTCAAGACTCGAAATAGCCTTTACATGCAAACACTCCATTCACTAAACTAATTGTTCATGCAATGAACAGTTCTGGAACACACAGGCGACCGATGTCGGTCCCTGCTTGCCTGGTGCTACCGACGTCGACCGAATCCCTGTCGACGCTGATTGCCTTTGCACTGATCATGACCGACGTCGATCATGCTTCCGACGTCGATGCTTTTGGGTCTTCAGCAACCTCCTTTTCTTTGTCTGTAACAAGTTGAAGCTTTTAGCTCCACAACCTAACAATCTCCCACTTGGAGATAAACAACTGCAACTGTACCTATACCTATACACCATCTAGTTTGCTCCCTTGGCTCTATATCCCTCTTCAAGATCACTCTTGAAGACCAACCACCACACATCCTGTAGTGCAACACCTGTCATCCAAATCACCTGCCACATCCACATCTACAAACCATGTAGAAAATAACTTGAACCTGCATAGCATGTGCACCTGTTGCTAGTCCCTCTAAGAATCCACTAAACTGCCCTCCAATGCTTCTTTATCGGATTGACTCCAAACTTGTGACAACTCCCACTTCTTGAAAAAACTCAGGTCTAGTACATACCATGCACTTAACCTCATTATGTGAATCAAGACACTGTTCTGTGAACTATCCAACCATCGGCGTGCTAACCAGTCTAACACAATCATCCTGAAACAAAGTCAACATGTGACCTTCCATGTCCCTAGAACACACTCATGTCAAAGAATCTTGCTGCTCCTAGATTACTCATGACAAACCTCTGAACTAGCTTTACCTTTAGTTCAGCAACTCCCTATATATGTAACCCTGCAACAAGCACATCATATAGTAATAGGATAATGTAGCTAATATTATCCAACCTGGTAAAGAGAAACACAATGATCAAACCTCCATTGCCCTGCAGCTTACTCAAGACCATGTACCTAGGCCTTCTGTCTCACGTATCCATTTTCGCTCTTCTTCATCTTGAACATCCATTCGTCTCTCAGTGCTTACTTCCAGCTGGCAACTCCACCCAAAACTCCTATTTGGTTCTCCTCCAAGGAATCACATCCTTCATCCATGCCAAGCTCCCACTGTTTCCTGGATCTACCTGTTCTGCTTCTTTAACAACTTCCTGGTTCTTTACCATAAGTGAGCAATAAGTAGTGTAAAGAAGGGAAATGATGAATTTGAGGCTTACATACCCTTTAAGTCCTCCATATGGGCGCTTGAGACTCCTTGACAGCTTGCTGTCCACCCAAAATTTGTCTCAATGACTGATGCCGGTCACATTCCAGTCTGCACCCAACCGATGTCGATTCCCTGCGACTGCCTCATCGCTGACATCAGTTCCCCCTTATCGACGCTGGTGTTTATTTGCCCTGAGTCACCAATGTCATTCTACATATAGCTGATGTCGGTCCCTATCTAGACGCTGACGCCAGTTTTTCTATCGACGTCGATCTTTATGTTTTGCTTGTGAGAACTGACTTTTTCCCGCGAGCTCCTTTTGGATCAAACCCTTGTCCAAATCACCCTTGCTCTACTCAGACTTCTTCTGCCCCTTGTGTTGAACTCTATCTGTCACCTTCTCTTTGAAAACCAAGGCTTTCCTGCTCTTGTCACGAACATCATATTCCTCAAGAAATGTCACCTTCTTCTTCTGCATACAGAAATCTTGATTCATGCCTTCCAAATCTGAAAGCATACCCTTTGACTCAAGAACATGCATCTCCTTCTTATTCATGTGACCAAGCCTATTAAGCCACATCTTTAAATCTACAGCTGAAGTAGATAACTCAGAAAGAGAATCAGTAATACAAGTAGATAGATAAAGCATACCTACTTTCTTACCTCTTACTACAACAAGTGCACCCTTGGTAACCTTCTAAGAGTCTACTGTGAGAGTTACTGTGCAACCCTCATCACCCAAACTTCTTACAGAAAACAAATTTTTCTCCAGAACTGGGACATGCATGACCTCCTTCAACACCCATGTGTTACATGTCTGCAATTTCAGCTTCACTTTCCCTTTGCCAACCATCTGACAAGGCTTTCCATCCCCTACACAAATTTGTCCAAAGTCTCCCTGGACATACTCATGAAAAAATTCCCTATTTGGGGATGCATGAAAAGAGGCACCAAAATCTAAAACCCAAGATTCTACTTTATCCAAAGAACATACCAGAGCATCCTGTGCAATGAACTCTGCAACACCTGCTTCTTCTTCATGTCCTTCATGCTAATCTGCTACCAACCAACAATCTTTCTTTTCCTGCTCTTTCTTTCCATATTTCCAGTAGGTTATTCTGCCATACCTGGACTTGGACCTCCTACCATTAAACTTCTCCATTCGTAGCTTACTATCCTCTGCCATTGCTTTACTCCCACTCAAATAGAAACCCTGTGAGTAACCTGTAATCAACACACATTAACCAGATCTAATCCAACCTGTTAGTATCCCAACCAAAAGCTCTGATACCAGTTGTTGGGGAATCCAAGAACAAACACACTTGTTCTGATCCCACTTGTTAGGATCTTGCTCCTCTGAAGAGCACAATATGATTACCAAACTTAAGCAATTAAACATGTGAAAATAACCAGAAGCACAAGTAACTAGAATTCACCAATAGCACAGAATATGAGAGACAATACACTATCTTGTATTAACATTTGTATAGAAAAGAATACAATAAAGAGCCGCCACACTCTTCCACCTTACAGAGGCTTCCCACACCTCAAGTGTACAGTATTTCTTCTTCAAAACACTCTCCTACCAAAATCAGTCCCAACAACCAACTCACACACAGAATTGGTGTTCACCTCTCCAACCAGTCAGTAATAACCCTGCCAGTACACCAAGCACTCTATAGTACTTCAAGTTGATCTCCCATGAACCTGCAACCTACAATCCAATAGACCATACTCACACATGTAGATCTCCTATGAGCTTGCAACAACCTGCAACTCAATGATCCTACAATGGAAGGATCTTCCTTGCCTTCCTATCTAGCTCATTAGTGGAACTAGGAGAAACACACACTTTGTTCTCTTCACTAGCACACTTTACAATACATGCCAATGGGTTTATAAATAGATCCTAGACTTAAACAATAACTTAGACTCTTAGTTTACTATAATTATCCACGCAGCTCAAGACTCGAAATAGCCTTTACATGCAAACACTCTATTCACTAAACTAACTGTTCGTGCAACGAACAGTTCTGGAACACACAGGCGACTGACGTCGGTCCCTGCTTGCTTGGTGTTGCCGATGTTGGCTGACTCCCTGCCGACACCGGTTGCCTCTGCACTGATCATGACTGACGTCGGTCATGCTGCCGACGCCGGTGCTTTTGGGTCTTCAGCAACCTCCTTTTCTTTGTCTGCAACAAGTTGAAGCTTTTAGCTCCACAACCTAACAACTCGGGTACTAGTTGATTTTCATGAAGTGGGTCCTATTATCAACCAAGGATTCATTGGTTTCATATTGATTTACTAAATCCATTTTTGATGTGTCTTGTTCTTCTACTGGGGCAACTACGTATTGGGCCAGATACTCACAAAGCCCTTTTCCTTAGATTAGCTTGGTTGCCCTGAATTTAGCATCATATTATAGGATCTTGGTGATCCAATTGGCCCTTTTTTTGGTGATCTCTCCTTCCATTATGTATTCTCTGACACTAACATGTGCCACATATACCATTACCTTGCTCCCCACCACTAGGTGTTTAAACTTTTTGATACCTTTTATGATGGTGAGGGCTTATTTTTCAACTAAATTATAATTGGTTTCATACAGTCATAAGGTACTTGAATAAAAATTAATTGGGTGCTCACGTGTCCCCTTTTTTTCCTTTTGGGTTAGCACAACCGCTAGGCTATGTTCACTCCTTTAGACATACATGATGAAATATTTGGAGAAGTCAGTATTGACTAGCATGGGGGTAGTGGATATTACTTCCTTAATCTTATCAAATGGTATTCTCCCTTTTATGGTCCATTTGAAAGATTGGTCCTTCTTTAGCAATAAGGTTATTGGCCTTACCAATCCCACAAAGTTAGATATGAACTCGTTGATGAATTTGATCTTTCCTAGAAAAGATTGGACCCCCTTTTTATTGACTGGTAATGCTAAATCCCTAATGGCCTTTACTATGTTGGGGTCAATAGAGATTCCCTTTTTAGATACCATGTATCTAAGCAACTTGCCTTGTGAGACTCTAAAAACACATTTCTTAGGGTTGAGAAACACCCCAAATTCTTAGCACCTTTTAAAAATCTTCTCCAAATGGTCGAAACGGTCTTCCTTCTTCTTAGAGAACATAATGAAATCATCCAAGTAAATGGGGATGATTTTATTGATTTGGCCTTGAAAATATATGTCCATGGCTCTTTGAAATGTGTCCCCCACATTAGAAAGGCCAAAAGGCATCTTCGCATACACGAATGTCCCCGACTTCGTAGTAAAATTGGTTTTGTGTTGGTCCTCTTCATTAACCCATACTTGGTTGTACCCCAAGAATCCATCTAGCAGGGAAAACATTTCTGCACCCATTACTGTTTGGAGTATCTATTCCATAGAAGGAAGGGGATAATGATCCTTAAGGGATGTTTTGTTTAAGTCCTTGAAATCCACACATAACCTAATCTCTCCATTAGTCTTTCTTAATAGAACCAAGTTAGACACACAAGTTAAATGTTTGATTGGGTATATGATTCATGAGTTGATCAATTTCCTCAACTTCTGAGCCATGAGAGACTCAATTTTTGGGTTTATCGGCCTTTGCTTTTGTCAGACAAGCTTGGCCCCTTCGACTAAATCTATGGTGTGTTGGATGAACCCATGGTCATATCCCTTCAAATGTTCATAGGTCTATGCCATCACCCCTTCATATTGGTTGTAGAAATAAATCAATAACTCCTTATCCTTTTGGTAAACTTCTTTTCCCAATTTTAATCTTCTTCTACCTCCAACATCAAACTCAAAGTAGTCACCTTTATCGACAATGAACTTTCATTTGTCATTCTTGGTGTAATCAAAATCAAATAGGTTATCCAGGGTGATCATCCCCTTTGATAGCTTATTAGATTTTAATTGCATGATTTGGTCCCCATAGGCTTCTTCAATCTTTGACTGCAAATGATCTACAAATTTGCATTATTTCTAAAGAAACATAATGATTTAGGCATTACTTTCAAACACCTACTAGTTTTGGTCATTATCTAGAATGGTAGGTTTGATGATCACCCATACTACTTGCTCAATGGTGAACAAATCGGTCATCATATCAAACTGGGAGCCGATTATCACCATCTTGTCTACCTCTACATTCATGGTCTTATGGATGATTTGAATGTCAAAATCTTTTAATGTCTCAATCAAATCCCATATCCGGTGCTGGTAAGATCTCATGAAAAAATTCCTCATAGCCACTTCACACCTATGTACTCAATGAGGTTGAGGCCATGGACTAATGATTTATTTTTAGATTCATTATTTGTGTAGGTGAATTGGATTCAAAAATCTCATAGGGTCTCTTTCCTAGACGAAGACACTAACCAAATTCCTACCCTAGATCCAGTATTTTGTTTTGCATCATCAAAATATAGGGTCCAAAAATTAGACTCACCTTCAGGTTCTTTACATTGATCCTCCTTCTTCATGACCTTGAAGATGGCTTGATCTACATCATGGATTACATAGTTCCTGAGGTTGGTGGCATCAAAATTCATGAAAGGATCATTCTCAATAAATTTATTGATGATGATTTCTTCCTTCGGGGTCTTATTATCGACCACTCCTTCCTCTTCACACATTTTCTACATTATGCATCTCTTTGTTAGAGAAAGAAGTAGGCATTTTTTCAAAATTTACCATAGCCTCATCAGCTATGTGTTTAGGATGTAGAGGCTCAAACAACACCTTCAAATTTGAGCCATATTTGGTCCTCAAGATCAGATGAGACCAATCCAAGGATAAGTATCTACCTATTTTAGTGGTGAAATCCCTTGATAGACATAATCCAAAGACTGGTAGGATGTCAATCACCATGACTTCTTGGGGAACTATTATGCTCAAATAAGAATACAGGGTCAGGAGAAGAGAATTGATGACACCAATGGTCTACACCTTCTCATCTAATTACATTACCACTTTGTCCAAGTGTTTGTATTATAATTTTAGTGCATCCACAATCTGCTTGGGCATGACTTTGGTACTACCATCAGAATCGATCATGGAATTCTGCAAAAGATTTTTACCCATAATAACAGTCAAATAGAATGAGGTAGTTTTTATCTTACTTACCCTGGCCTAAGAATTGATAAACATAGATGGCATGTGAGGTTGTGCACTGTTGTTAGCTTTATTTCTTTTATTTTATGTCGGCTCTATAGTCTAGTTAGTTTATATAGGTTTTGTTTAGTCTTCTAATGCTTTTTACATCAAATATTTTTGCTTTGGGATAAACATGACATCCTAAAGAGAGACATTAGTTGGATCCTTCTTTAGCTACTTTACTACATCAAATGACCCTTGCAGTCAGACCTTAGGGTCCTTTGGCCTATTCTATGCTATTTTGATCCACTTTTGATATGTTGAAGGAATTGGTTGGGGTCTCATGCTATTTTCAAAATTCACTTTAGGCCTTGGAAGGCTTCTTGAGTCTCGACCAGTCTCTTCTTGGACCAGGTGAAATAGTTCTATTGGACTCTAGGGGCCCTTGACAATGAGATTTCACTTGCGTAAACTACATCCTCAGTCTTTACCTAGGAGAAAAGCACATGCTCTGAGGTTATCTCCTCTTCTTGCTCCAAGGACATCTCCTGCATCTACACCATTAAGATAACATTCTCAACACCTGGGGATTGATATCCATAGGGGTTTAAATTAGGTACATTCCATTAACTTTGTTGTTCATCAACCTTTTGTTGTAGATTGCCTCTAAAAAAAAATTAGAGTGCATACACCATGAATTTGAGTCATCCACCAAATTATTTTGGCTAGCGACTATCTCTTTGTTTGTACTGGGTGAGACCATTTGTAAGGGATTAGGTATCAAAATAATTTGATTCATGGGTCATGTCTGATGGTTCAAAACTTAATGATTTGATGTCTGATGATTCAACCTCTACCTTTCTTGGTACTGGTTATTCTGATAGGGTGCTTTCCTTTCTTGGTAGTTTTGGAAAAGGGGGCTTTGGAGGCATAACCAACTACCTTTTGATATTTATGATCTCATTAGAGAAGTTTTGTAAGATACTCTTCATGTCATTTATTTCCATGACTAATGAATATGAATAAAATGTGTTCACCTGGGTAGGTGGATATACATACATGAAAGGTGGTGCTTATGAGGTGCTCGAGAATTCTTCTTGTGGTGGCATCAATATCTTTGGGAAATTTAGCATTGGTGGTTGAGGAGGAAACTTCTCGATGTCTATCAAGTTGTTCTCAACTCTAACTATGAGCTCATATGCATCTAGTATCATCTGACCTCCAAGAGATTGGATCATGGTGACAATGTTTGAGTTGAAGGCCTTGAGGTAGAAGACAGTGGCCATGCCTACTGGCAATCGAGCTACTATTGGGATTCTCTACTAGGTCTTACAAACCTGGTATTTAAATGAATAATATCATCTTGTGGGACTCTCTTAATATTTATTAGTTGTTTCAAGAGAGATGATTGATCTACCTTCTCTTTAAATCACTCAAAGAATTTATTACCTAAGTCATCTCAAGTGGTGATGGAGTTCGGTGGTAAGGATCGGTACCAATCAAGGGCTCAACCTTTGAAAGAGGTGGAAAGCAACCTCAAGGCCATGTTCTATTATGTAACATAATGCACAATGCATACATTTGCAACATATTGGAGATTTTCCTCTACACTTTTTAAGTCTTCCCGTAAGAATTTAGGGATGTTTTTAATGCATTAGCAAGAATAGGATCCCACATAGCTGGAGGTACTGGAGGAATGAGTGGGATACCACTATTCCATGCTACAAAGTTTTTTGGTGGTCCTTAGATTGATATTTATTATGTTTATTTTGTCATGCTAGATCCTATAGTACTTTGGTGAGTTGGGGCTACCAGAGGAGGTGTTAACAAGCTTGGGTTCTTTATTGTATATGACCTCGTAATAGGCCTATGGATCATAAAATATGACTTTTTAGTTAGTTAGAATAGTAGTTTCTGTATCACCAGGCATGCCAGAAAGAAAAACTATTGATGCCAAAAACTCTCACTCTAGGCAAATAACCTTCTATGGGAAGCTTCATAGATGTGGGACTCAAATGCGGTCTATAAAGAAACCTCTAGGTTTTTTAGAAACTGGCTCTTTGGATCAATTTGGGGATGAAAAAGGATAAAAATGAAATGCAAAATAAAATTGAAATAAGCTAACTAGGGAGATGCACAAACATCTTTAAAGTATTTACCTACAATTGCATAAAATAGCTTGAATCTTCAAACTTTATGGACTATGAAAAGAGCACATGCATGAATTTAAATCTATAATGTAAACAAGAAAAAATACTATAGAAGCAGAGAAAAGGAAATAATAAACAACAATAAATCTTCATTTAGTTTGACATAGAACATCACATCCTCTTCATTGTTGGGTAGAAAAACACCATACAAAAGACCAATGGCATAGTATACAGTACAATCCTTTCTCGTGAGGGCTACCTGCTAAGGTCTTAGAATGAAAAACAAAATAACTGCTAGCTATTTCTATTCTAAAACTAGACTATTACAAATGGTTATTCTATGATAATAGCAAAAATAATTAATTAAAAATCATCCCTTTACAAAAAAAAGAGCTTCGCTTATATAGGCATAGTGGCCTTATGAGGAAATGACACCTAGAACCAGGTATTCATGCTCATGAAGAGGCCATTGCAACTAACTGAGGGGCTTCAGATAATGAATGTAATTGACCCTCCAAATCCTAGATTTGGCACAACTATAATGCCTTATGATGCCCACTACACTTATAAGAAGCGTAGTGGTGACATGTGTCCAACTTTGGAACTACCTCTAGCATGATTGTTAGGAAAGGAGGACCCACTCCTCTCATCTAATGGCACTTCTTGAGGGTCTGACAAGAAAACTTTACTTTTGAGGAGTGTTGGGATGATGCATGGTAAGTTTGTTTCCTTCATTGTAATTGTTTGGTGGGTCCCTTTCTCAACTCTGTCAGCCGATGGCATGATCTTGAGTCTTGGAAAAATATCTTTTACTCCCGAGGAGTATCATGACACCACGTGATGAGTTGGTGCTACCCTTAGGGAAGCTGAGCATTCTTTTGCAAAAATGAGTGTGGGGGCACCACATGAAAAGACCATGTCCCTCTTTGCAACTGAATGGTGGGCCCTATCTATTATCCCATCAGCTGATGGTGATGTTCAAAACTCTGACAAAAATAAAATTCCATTGGATAAGTGTTGGGACACCATGTGTCAAATGGGTGCTTCCCTTGGGGAAGTTGAGAACTTCTTCGTGTTAATTGAGCATCGGGTTTCCATGTGGTGATAGTGGAGGGAGGCTGAGACTTAGCCAAAATACAAAAAGGGGGCCTGAGAAAAGAGAATTTTGAAAACACAACTATCAAACTTCATCGAGCCCATCCGAGACCCAACAATGACTGCTCTAAAACTCAAAAATGTGGATAACGATCCACAAGATTAACATTGTGACCTTCATAATTTTTGACATGCGTCTTCGACTTAATACTAAGGACCGAAGAGTATCTATTCCACTAAATTATTGACCTTGAAATTTTTTCATTTAATTATGACAAACAAATACACCATCAAAAATGCTTTGTTCTTCAAATATTTTGGAATATAGAAACTTTAGTCTTCCAATTAGAATATATTAATCTTCAAACATTTTGAAAGAAAAATACTTTATACTTTAAATATTTTATTAAAAATATTCTTTGATCTTCAAATATTTTGTGAATCTATTACTTTCCATTCATTTTGGAAGACATGATTATATTACTTTCCAACCATTTTGGAAGATAGATCCTTTATTTTTCAAACATTTTGAAAGAGAAGAATTTATTACATTCTAATAGTACATAAAAGTAGGGGGAATAATTGCATTCCAATATTACATAAAAGCATAGTTCCACATAGTTTCTTGATGGGGGGTCGAGGGGAGCAGGGACCTATTTTCAAGATGGGGGGATGAGGGGCTTAAGTTTGGAGACATTGGGGCAATAGTGGCAAGCGGCTAGTAGGGAGTTGTGCAAATACATATAGTACATGAAAAAATAGTTATAAAAATATGTATAAGGAATAAGTATATTTCATTGAACATCATCAATTTAACATTTAAGTTTGAACTTTTTAACAATAAAGTTTCAAGCTTGAACCATTGAACCAATGAACATTGAACATCAAAATCAAAATATCGAATTCAAAAATTTCAAAAATTCATAATGATGATTCATGATTACAATCAAGTATCAACAATGTTCAAATATAAAATACTAAATACTAATGATTCAATGGCTAATCATCACCAAAGTTCTCACCAAACTCCTCATCACTAGAACTGTTGGAATCCACATGCTCAATCTCCTCCAAACCAATACCAACCAACCATGCTTGTGGAGCATCATCATCAATTTATGATGGCTCTTCTAGCTCTACATCCCATCTAGCTATTGGACTCTCTTTATACGTAAGTGTGTTACGGTCAATGAGACACAAGGCACTATGTATAGCCACAATCTTCTCTACCCACCTTGAGGTAAGCATGTTCCTCTTAATGGAGTGGATGAAGCTATAAGTAAACCAATTCCTCTTAACAAGAGAAGAACTAGAAACTTGGGATAACAAACATATGGCTAGATCAGTATTCAAAGAAGCAGGCACATGCAAAAGTCCACCAATAAATTGGTTCCACTTGTGCCATTGTCTCCCTATCTATTTTGACCTCCTATGAATATCCCCTAAGAATGACAAATTTTGTCCACTCAATACAAATGATGTTAGCCTCTATAGAATCGTACATTTTCTGAATGACCTTCATGAACCCTACCTTCACCTCAACATCTTGTATATGTGTAACTCTATTAGGCCTTTGCACATACCACTTTGGGTTCAATGCATAGGCAACCATGTGCAAGGGCGTGTTGAGCTTCTCCCATCTTTGATGATTGATCAGTTGAATATGTTTTGTATAGAATTACAATGTGGGGTGGGGGTGGAACCCATTAGCAATTAGGGTTAGGGTAGAAGGCTCACAAACCAAAATATTTTTTAAATTTTAAAAAATGATTTTTTTATGTCCACCAATGTGGGGGATGCCTATAGGTTTCCTAGGGGATTGAGGGATGTCCCAGAGTCCCCTAGACACCCTCTTTTTGAAGGGATACATCAGAGATGTCCCCTCTTAGAAAGAAACATCCTAAGGACGGTGGCAGTTTAGGGTGGTAATTCAGAACTATAGTGGAAGTGTAGCAAGAGGACGTCCCCACATCCTGAGGACATCCTCATCCCAAAAATGTGGGGATTTTTTAGGGGAGGGGGGCACATCCCCATGGAACACTGCATAAAAGTAGGGGGAAAATAATGTTCCTAAGAAATTTTAAAATTATATTGAAATCAAACTTTGACTACGATTGATATATATTCTAATCTCTTTTGATGGCAAAAATATAATCACAACAATGGAAATGCTTTATAAACACTGAAGATTAACATTATTCTATGATGAGGCAGAAGGATGGATATGAATTTTAAACACTATTAATATAAATGTTGCAACTTATAATTATTTTAGAGGTTAGCATTTAAAAAAAAATTAACAGTATGCCATGTATTTCATTGAGTAAAGGACATAATACATGCTAGATTTAAAAGGTTAATATGAAAGTAAAGTTTAACCAGTTTGAGAATAAAATACCAATTATAAAATATTAAGACAAAGTTAAATAACATACAAATTTTAAGAAGAGATTATTTTTTGAATAAATATTAACTCATTAAGATTATTATTTTTATTTAAATACCTTTGACTTGAGTTGATGCTCCTTTAGTATGTAAAAATCAATCATTGAGTTTAAAACTGAGTTTATGTTTAATGTCAACATATTAAGATTTTTGTTCAATGTCAACATATCAAATTTTTTGATTAATTACAATATTAATAAGTTCTTTTTTTTTAATTAATTACAATATTAATAAGTTCTTCTGAAGATACCTATTTAGAAGTTCCAATCCACTTTTTGATAGATTGTCAGAAGTCAAAGTAGCCTCATCTATCTACTGACAAATAAATTCTTTGCACTTTTAAAGTTCTACTCTTGGCCACTTCTTGTTCTTCCTTTGATTATTTTTAATTGCCCAACAAATCTTGCCAAACTCTTTCGAACTAGTTTCAGTGTCTTGATTTTCTTGTATTTCCCCTCCTTTCAACATTGAACCTCGTGATTTTCTAATATTTTCTCATAATACTTTAAAAATGTTAAATGTACAAGGAGCTGATTATTTCTGTATGAAAATTGGGATATGGTATTGGTTAATTGTTCCTATATTTATTTCTATGCATAAGAAAAATGAACTTTAACCTCAACATTAACTTGAAGAGTGGAATGTAACAAGAGACTAAACATCCTATAAATGGGACTAAGTCTTTTAACTTGGAAAGTTCGGATCAAAAGGAACACTATAATATTTGAGAACAATAGTATACACAAACTCTAAGAGCAACTTTGGAAAGAGACAGAAGTCATTATGAATCATATTGTCTTCTCTTCCAAGCAAAGGAAAAACAAGGAGGTGAACCAGGAGGAAATAAAAATACTTCAAAATTAGGGATTGATCATAAATCACTTTGAAGCTATGAGACCAAGTAACAACTAGAAGAAAGAGATGATAAGACAAAATATTAAATGGTCCCCTCAAGAACAAGGTTGGCACAAAATTAACTTATACGAGGCATCAAAAAATAATCTTGAAGAATTAGAAGCAGGAGCGATTTTAAGGGATATTAGAAGCAGGAGCGATTTTAAGGGATAATAAAGATCAAGTGATAACTTATAACTCCACCTATACCGGAACTAATTCAAACAACATAGGGAACATTGAGGGGATGACATTGGGACTAGAAAGCAAAATCAAGAACATCATCATTAAGGGGGATTCACTCATGATTATTAAAGCGATGGAAAATCATAAAAACCTAAACTAGAGAATTAAATGGATAATCGAAGAAGGTATAAAACTTCAGAATCTATTCGAGGGAGTGAAACTTAATCATATCCTGAGACAAGGTTATCAAGCAATATATTGGTTGGCTAATTATGGTCTAGAGTCCCAATCGAAGAACAATAAAAGAAAAATGATACATATAATCTCAAACAAAGATACGGAGGAATTAAAGGATGTTATTAAAAAAGAATGTTTAGTTTCCTAATCAAATACCCCAAGACTTAGTCCTTTTAGTAACTGTCATCAATGAGCAAGTGCATATATTATGCATGTAAGCTCATTTTAGAAAACATCAAGTGCATACATTAGGCATGTAAGCTCATTTTAGAAAACATAGTTAATAGGTAAAACTCCATGCAAAATTCATGGGCATGCTAAAAAGAAAAAAGAGAAAGTGTTTGTTCTTTTTACAAAATATGTATGGGTTATCTTAGTATGAGAAGAAAGTTTGTTATGAAAGTTAGCTTCTTATTGTATTAGAAGAAAAAGCGTGTTCTTTTTAGAAAAACATGCATGGGTTACCCTAGTATAAGAAGAAAGTTTGTTATGAAAGTTAACTTCTTATTGTATTAGAAAATTGATAGTCGCTTAATTTTTAACATCAATAAAAAACTTAAATTATTTAAAAAAAAAATAAAGACGACTAAAATACTACCAATAATAATCAAATATTTGTCACCCCAAATTAAAAAAAGATAAAGAAAGTTTCACCTAAATAAGGACCACTTTAGATATTTCTTCACTTGAATTACAATCCATGCACTAATAGTTTCAAAAAAAGAAGTCTTTGATTCCACTAAAATATTAATTATTTCTTAAAATTAAAATTTTATCCATTTTAAGCGATAGTTTGCAAAGGATCATGGACGACTTTCTTTCTCGTTGTGGTAAAAGAATGGCTGCAGCGTGCAGATAAATATTACTTGAGGATTTTCATGGTCAACTTTTGAAACTTTGTTGTTTCCCTTTGATCTCTCTCTCTTATCTACTTTTGGTCTTTCCCTGGTTTATTTATATTTTTATCTTGATACTTTTTGGGTTAATCTCTTATGTATTACGTTTACTCTATCTTTTTATTGTTTTTGTGGTATTATTTTTTTTATGAGACTCACAATAATTATGGTAAAATTTTTGAAACCCGTAATAACCATAATAATGTTTCTGATGTTATTATTAATAAGGAGATTGGATTCCCTATTTATAACTCATATTAATTTATGACTCCAATCAAAAACATTCTTCCAATTCACAATTCTAATACAAAAACATTTACCAATAATTAAAAAAACAAAACATGGAATGAAAAGTATGATCAAATAAAAACTCTCAACTTAAAATTGACTATGCAATTATAATTAAATGAAAAGAGGTGAGTACGTTTATTAATTTTTATGGTATTGGTAGCCAATAATACAGTCTAAAATCGTCATCCAAATCCAATTCGTGTTTGATATGGATAAGATACTAGAGTTTAACGTAAAACATTTTACATTTTTTTTCTCATAAAGATTGAATGAAATTATAATCGATTTATGCACATGACGGACTACGAACGGGTTACAAAAATAAAGTGGAAGGCTTTTTTTCTAATTGAGAAAGTCTGGGCTCATATTTTGTATTGTTTTTTTTAAACCCATATTTTGTATTCTATTGTAAGACGACCATTGCAATTTAATTGGCATTAGTACTCAACCACTTTGGAAAATTGAGTAGTTTTTAGACCTTTTTTAATTTATTGGATAGAGTAAATGTTTTTTATTAGAGTTATGATCCAGTTTTTTGGTATAATCAGGTGTTCAGTCTTTGTGATTGAAGGATTATAAAAGAAATAATAAATCAATAGGGAGCTAATCTAACGGTACAACTCTTACGAGAGAAACACATCCCTACAAACAGAGGGTGAGCATATCACCTGTCCGTAAGTCTTCCGTCAAAAAGAAGAAAAAAGACAACAACCAACTAGTATTCAAAAAAAGAAACCAACCAAGGATAAGACTGTCTTAGAACATAGCAACCATCAACCTCGAGCTAAAGCCAATCTTCTCTCGTGTCTAAAGAGGAGGTAATTCATCATCTATTGATAACCGTCTCTCACCAATTCCTCCGCCTCTAGTCTCAACATTTCTGCCTTAAAGGTTTACAACCTTTCTTTTTAGTTGTAGTGCCCACATTAGCTTTGACTCTCTTAATTGTAGACCTAGGAGACGAGACTGAAGTCGCAACATGCAGAGGAGGAAAAAGGGATGTCACCAGGGAAGAGACTTCTTTCAAAGGAGATGCCCTCTGAGAAGGGGAAGAAGGATCCTCATGCACAAAATACAAGGGAGGGAGCCAAAAGCTGGGAAAAAATTCCATGATTGCACCCCCTGAACAATTGGCAAGGGGAGCCCTCCTTCCTCCAAACCAACTGAGAGAAGGAAGAGGATGTCTAATAGACCACAAACAAACACACCATTGACCTATGCCCAATGAGGTTGCACCAAAAGCAATGGAATGAAAGAACTTTGTAGTTGAGAAACTGAGCCCACTTACCTTGGGAAGAGAACAAGAGCACCAAGTGGAAGATAACTTTGGAAAGGTCGATGAGAGCAAAAACTCTCACATATCTACATCCCAACGGATTCTCATTAATTATCACAAATGACCCCACTATGTCAACCAACAACTTGATATGCTCTTTTTTTCTCATGATAGGCGGCAAATGGTACAATCTGATCCATAGGGGAGCTTTTGAGATCTTCATCTTTGCTAGTTCAAAAAAGGACATCCAGGGGTAGAAAAAGAAGCTAGAGTTACCAAAGAACCATGGCCCAAAAGACCAAACAAAATCATTGTCAGAAGAGCATTGAAATACAACATGAAATAATACCATACCGAATAGGGAAAAAGAAGGGGTAGTATTGAAATCCAAGTAGACTCGGCTCCCATTAAGATAACTTATCAATAGAAGGATGAGATCCCACACACTTAGCTTCTGGATTATTTTTAGTGATATAGAACCAGGGAATTTTTTGACAAGACCTAAAAAAAAGTTATAACTCATAAAATTAATATAGTGTATATTTTTTAGTATTTTTATTTTTAAAATAAATTCAAAATTACTAAATAGGGGAGGAGGGGGGCAACTAGATAATGGACCCAATTCATAACAGAGTGTTGGCCCCCCAATTTTTACCAAGTATTTTTTCTAGTTTTGGCAAGCAGCGCAAAGGGACCATTGTCCATTTTCATGCAAGTACCAGCATGGCATGGGAGAACCATGGTGAGGGAGGACCATGGCATGAGACTAGTAGTGTGGAATTAAAAAGATGCAGAAAGACAATTGTGTAGAAGGACCAACACAAGAGGACCCAGTCAAGAGAATGTGGCATGAGGAGCCCGAGAACAAAGGAACCAAAATAGGAAATGGAAGACTAGGGGAGCGTGTGGGGAGTGGAGCACAAGGAACACGAGAGTGGTTTAAAGAATAAATCAAAATAAGATACTTCAACCCCACTGATCGGAGGCCTTGAATAGCCTGTAAGGAATTTAAAACTTGGAAAATGAATGCATAACATAGAGCAGGCATCTAGAGGCGCAGAGACCTGAGTCTATAGGAACAATTAATTGTAAAAACCATGACTCACTCTGTTGAGAGTTCATGTGCCAAATTTCCAATTTGAGTTGGGAATTTGACACTTGGATAGGGCAAAACAAGTATAAAAACCCCTGTTGTAAGCATTTATGAAGGGGAATAAAAAGAGAGAACCCAACATTTTGGTTTCGTTACCAGGACCCGAAGTAATTGGAGTAAAAAAATGGGAAATGTTTGAGCACATTACATTAGATAACATTGAAAAATGGATTACCAATGTCGAAGACAATTTTATGGTTCCATATCTTGAACCTGGAGTCTCTGTGTGACAGTGGGTAGAACAAAACATCTACAGCTCATTAAATGAGACTTTCTTTTTTGAGGTCCCTGTTCTTTTACATTCTTGGATCTTAGCATTTGCTCAAGGATGATCCTGAAACCTTGGACAAAGATAGTCATGGACACTAGAACAATTAAGGAGTTTAGCATGACTGAAAGTTTCCTGGATGCGAGCGGTTGATTACTGGTGGAAGGGTGTTCAAAATAGTTAAATCCTAGAATACATCGTGACCACATATTCATGTCCTGAGGAAGCAAAGTTTAATTTTTTATGAGAACCAAGGGGATGATATCTTTCACTATTTCCTTTCGAGATTAAAAATCTCATTATTGATCTTGGGTTGGAAACACTACCCGTGGAAGGCTAAAATCTCATGTGCATGAGCTACACATTTGGAGGGGAGACTACTGGTTGGTTCAATATTGTGGGTTCAACATGGTAGCAAGCTAGTGAGCACTAAAAAAATGGAAGTATGATGAAGCTTGATAGAGGATCATGGGAGTTAGTGGCATGGGAAGAGATTGGGAGCACTCAAGGAACATTGTGAAGAGCCATAGGGAGCCAAACATGCATGAATAATCCATCACTTATGGGCCACAAGTTTTACCACTATTATCTTACAAAGAAATGGGTTGGATCAGCGGAGATGAACCGAGTATGAGTCAACCAGGCTCTCCCACCATAGTGCGTGCTCATGCCTTTGAGTTAGATAGGGTACATATAAGGAATTGGGATACATATAGTATAGATTTAAAAGTTGAATGGATAAGGGAAACTGAGACCAAGCCATTAGGCAATAACTTAGAATCCACAGCTTTTTCTTTCCAAAAGAAGTCCATGGCATAGCTTGGAATAACTGGAGGATCTGACCAAGGCCATAATACAGGCCTCAATCTAGGAAATCAACCCTCCACCATGCCTTTCCCCATAGGTACCGGCTACTGTAGGTATTGGAAGAGGATTAGGAGGAGGTACTGGAGGAAGTAGACCCCCTCCAAGAACAAGAGTTGGATCTTTTTAGCAATCATTTGTTCAACCACCTATGGCTTTTTATGAAATGACATTGCACCTACCTGAGTACCAAGGAGTGGAAAATGCAGTCGAGCATGTTTATAAGTGTGAATTGATTTGGAGGGCATGTGGAATCACATCCTCTGAGTGAAAGGTAACATAGTTTGTAACCACCCTCTTAGAACATGCACATAAATGGTATCACAAATTCAACCCTCAACAAGTAGTGGTCAACTATGACCAGCTCGAAGCAATGTTTCTACAAGAATTTGATATTCCTGAGTTTGAGCAATAGAGTATAGAGGCACTGAAAGACATAAATTAGGGACTTATAGAGAGTGTATAAGAATATGATGTTTGGTTCAAGACCTTGTTTTCTAAACTATCCTCTGAAATCAATCCTTATCAACATGCACAATGGTTCATAGGAGGATTATTGTTACCTTTTTGATGGACCTTGTCATAGAGAAATTTTACCAATGTGCATGAGGCTCTAGAGGCTGCCCTACGTGTTGAATGGTTGGAAGTATGGATACTAGAATTAGTCCCTTTATGGAGGCACAAATAGCATCCATGGCTTCTCAAATTGAAAAATTGATAGCAAACAATACACATGATACATGTAGTGATGTTTGGTGTACCAATTATGAAACTGAAGGACACACACAAAATAACCACCTGTGCAAGAACATCTATACAGTCCTAAAGCAAACTTGCAAGATTTGTCATGATGACCATGATGTTCATTCCTGTCCACTTTTGAAATGGGCCACGATTAATAAAGTATCTACGTATTATAAAATTTGTGATGCTTATAATCATGACACCAATGATTGTCATCTACTTACTAATATTTATGAGGCTCGAGCGTGCGACATATGCCAAGCCTCAGTCGCTAGTTCCTAAGACAATGGTGGCTATCATGGGTGAAAAGGAGGATGAGGATGAGGTAGTAGGTTTCCACAAAGGACTTGTTATAAGTGTTTTTTTACAGACCACTATCATAGGGCTTGCCTAGAATACCCAAGCTGTGCTTACTATAAAAAGGACCACCAACTAGAAGAGTGCCTAGATATATATGCAGCCATGACAAAAGACCAAAATGAAAAAGGTGTAGGTATGATCCATATAGATAAACCATAATGGCACGCTTGACCAATCATCCCTATTATACAACAAGTTAATATTACTACTCATAGCGGGGGCCAAACGCAATCTACACCCAATCTAGTTGAAAAGGTATGTCAGGAAGAACCACACGCTAAAAAATACCTTGATGCACTTCAACAAAAGGATGTTATTTAGGATATAATGGCACTTGTGCATGAAATCTAAGGCAAAATTCAATACCTTAAGGATAAGGATGTCACACAATCTGTTGCAATGCAAAGGGAAACCAAACCTCCAGTAATGCAGGATAGTTTCCAGGAACTATGTAAATGCATGCTTGATGAAGACATCATTATCTAGATTAGCACCTGGTTTAAAGGTCAAGCTCACCTACCAAATGAAACCCACACTCAACTATGTTAACAAAGTGAAGATCGATATTTAAACCATGCTCGATGTTAGGAAAGTCCTAGTTCTACTTCCCCAGAAGATGAAGAAAAATTATTTAATATTGTTATCAATGGATGGGTAATCCAAGATATTCTAGTAGATATTGGTACTGAAGTAAATGTTCTCACTAAAGATGCCTGGCAAAAAATGTCTAGTCCAGCTTTGAAACCTTCACCTCATGTCTTGTTCGTGGCAAACAAAACTCATGTGCACCCTATTGGAGTCCTTAAAAACGCCAATGTTGAAATACTTGGGGTTTCCTTTAAAGAAAATTTTGAGGTTTTGGAGTAGGCAGAGGCTGATGATTACCTAGCCTTACTAGGAAGGCCTTGGTGCTATGAAAATCATGCAGATTTAAGCTTTAAAAATTGATATATTAGCTTTTAAAATATTGATCAGCGTATGATAATACCCTTAGACCAAGCATAAAGACCACCCTATATTGAACCCATAAGCATTGATGAAGACATCAACAATTTGTATAATGTGATTGCTTGACATGATGAACATGATCCAACACTAGATGGTATTCTTTGTTGGACAGATAACCAGTCTATCTTAGATACCACAAGTAATGCCTACAACTTTGGGCCCATGGTGATTATGATCTCTCTAGAAGATTTTGCAACATCATCAATAGAGATGAAAACATCCCACGCTAGCTTCTTAAGCATCATAAATTTGTGCACCTTATGGGTTTATCAATGCGAGGACCATTTGAGGGACCACCTTATAGAGAATTAATGAAGCTCCATAAGGGTAAATTGAAGTGCATGATTTTATCTAGTGTCTCGAAGAGTTATATGGTACTGAAAATGAATGGATGAGGTCATTAGACCACATTTTTTATGGCACCACTGTCAGGTGGAGGCAAATGCATAAAGAGTGCCTATTGTATTGGGATCAAGTGTGATCTGCTCTACATCATATATTTCACCATGATAATAAGATTAGAGGTACACTCAGCTATAGTGGCATCAAATCACCTAAACCTCACCTTAAGGTGTGTGAAACGATATGGTGAGCTAAGGAAACGTTTTTACCAAAATACCTATGGTTCCATACATTCTATGGAACCTTACCCACTTGGGCACAGGTTTGGTATATACATGAAGAAATCACATGGAAACAAGGTTCTGACAGCTATTAAAGGAAAATATGACATCTATGCTTTCTTACTCTTCACCAAGGATGGACCTGAACCTTATCTTAAAACCATACATGAAGCAATAATTAAAGATCTGAGTCTAGTAGAAGACCACCTATGCCATATTCATTAGGAACTAAAGGAACCCTTAGGTTTATTCAATGAGCTTCCCAGAAAATCAACTCTTTCACTACCGGTAGTCTCTAGTAAAGAGCATCGTGAAGAAATCCACTTGGGAAAGCAAAATCTCATCTTTCAAGTAGATGAAGGGGAAGGATCCACTCCATTCGATCTATTGAGTAACAACTTGCATGTTCGTACAAGTACAAGCTCATAAAATGTTTGAGATTCCAATTCCCTCATGGATAATCCTTATTAGGGGCCCATTCAAACTATTTAACTAAACATTGGCATAGAGTAGGAACCTGAGGTAGTGACCATTGGCAATTATTATATTGAGACAAAAAATTTGCAACTCTTTGAGCTGTTGAAAGAGTATTAGGATGTGTTTCCAAGGAACTATAGTGAAATGAAAAGGGTTCACCCTTCTCTTAAGAAGATGCATATAAAATTGATTGATGACATTTGTCTTGTGAAGAAACGCCCATACTAGATGAACCCTAACCTCTGAGCATGCGTGAAAGAAGAGATCGATAACATGATCCACGCTAGATTAATTATTCCTATTGATGAATCTGATTTGGTGAGTCTTATGGTAATCAATATCAATAAGGATGGGTGTATTCATATATGTATGGATTATCATGTTTTGAATACATCATGTGTCACTGATCCTTTCCCAACACCTTTCACAGAGGAAGTCATAGAAGGTGTTACCAGTTATGAGATATACTCCTTTATAGACGGGTTCTCAGGGTATAACCAAATCTAGATAGCTGAGGAAAACCAATCCAAGACACATTTACTACAAAATGGGGATCTTTTGCCTACACTGTCATGCCTTTTGAGTTGAAAAATGCCCTGACAGTATTCTCAGAGGTAACGGTAGAGGCTTTTAAATATTTTATCCATAAGTTTCTCCAAGTCTACTTAGATAACTGGATGGTATATGAGCTAATCAATGACCACTGTGTTAATTTGAGGCTCATGCTTGAGCACTATCAAGTATTAAAATTTTCCCTGAATCTAAAGAAATGTTTGTTTATGACACCATTTGGTGTTCTCTTTGGGAATATCATTTTTAAAGAGGGACTCCTAATAGATCCAACCAAGATCTCTATCATTCTATAACTACCAGTGCCAAAAACCTAGCATAAGGTGTGCACATTCTTAAGACACATGGGATACTATAGGAAGTTCATTCAGGGATATGCTAAGATTGTAGAACCCTTGGAAGAACTACTAAAGCATAATGAATAATTTATATAGACTAATTCTTGCAAAGCAACTTTTGAAACTTTAAAGGAAATACTAGTTACCACTCCTATCTTACAATTCATGGATTAGACAAAACCATTTCATGTCTATGTTGATGCATCTAGAATAGCAGTTGGCGTAATACTTGCACAACTAGGAGAGGGAAATTTAGACCATCCCATCTATTTTGCTAGTAGGAAACTCACATCGACTGAAAGGAACTATACCACCACTGAATTTGAAGCCTTGTATATGGTTTATGCACTACAAAAATTTAGACAGTACCTTCTAGCCATACCATTTATATTTTACATCGACCACGATGTTTTAAAGTATCTCATCAACAAGCCCATTCTCCATGGAAGAATTTGCTGATGGATAATTCTTTTACAAGAATTCTAGTTTTTTGTAATATTAAACCTTGGGAAAACCAATTATGGACCTGATCATCTATCTCGAATTAAAAATAGAGAACCTCCACATGTTATAGAAGAAGACCTTATTGATGTACAACTTTTCCAAGTCACTAGGGTACTTGAATAATAAGAGGATATTACGGCATTCTTTAATACTGTTTATACACCTAATTATCTCACTTTACAAGGAAAAAAACAACTTGTAGTTCATGTCGCACCATATCAACTCGTAGAAGGAGATCTGTACAAGATGGACCATGACAAGGTATTACACCATTATGTAATAAAACATGAGCACCTTGAGGTATTACAAGAAGTTCATGAAGATATTATCGAAAGACATTATGTTAAGGAATCTATCACACATAAGGTGTTGCTCATCAGACTCTGGTGGCTAGCTTTATTTAAAGATGCAAAGGCATATGCAAGGCAATGTGATATCTGCCAGCACGTGGAAAAAACTAATAGAAGAGATGCCATACCATTTCAACCAATTTCATCTCAAGAACTATTTTTTATGGGGCCCATCACTCCTGCAAGATGAAGAAAAAGTTCACAGTACATAATTGCAACAACATACTATTTAATGTGTTGGGTTGAGGCAATGCTAACCAAAGACTGTACGGTATCATTTGCCACATAGTTCATTTGGGAAAACATTATAACATGCTTTGGATATCCTATAAGTTTTACCAGTGATCAAGGAACCCACTTCTTGAATGAAAAAATTTGAATCTTGTTAGTTGAATTCATGATTGTGTATCACAAGAGACACCATAACACCCACAGGCTAACGAAACAACATAAGCCTTTAACAATATCCTCAGTACCACTTTGACAAAAATATGCAATATTGGTAAAAATGATTATGATGATAGGGTATCTATAGTACTTTGGGCATACCAGACCACATACAAATGCCTCAATAAAAATACACCATTTACCTTGGTATATGGAAAGGAAGCAATCATGTCAGTTGAATTACTAGTTCAATCTCTCTAGATAACACATATAATAAACCTTGATGATGATGCATCTTTAAAATATCAGCTCAATGAACTCACAAAATTAGATGAGGCTTGGTTCCTTGCTCACTAGAATCAAGATGTTGAGAAATAGAAACAGAAAGCATGGCATGATCACCATCTAAACAATAAAATCTTCACCCCATGCATGAAAGTCCTACTATATGACTCTAAGTTCGCACGCCACCTTGGGAAGTTTTGTATTCATTGGGATGGACCATTCATAATTCATAGTGTTCAATTTACTGGTACATGCTGACTAAAGCAAATAGATGGTCAATTATTACTCAAACACTATAATGGGAGTCAACTTCGGCCATTTTATGATTCTATTTAAGTTTATGGTATTTTTTGAATAAGGCTTGAGGCCATTAGATTAAAATTTTATATTTTCAATAAAAAATGCTACCCTTGAGATGTGTGACTCATTTTTTTCTTAGTTATTTAGATGTTTTTGTGGAGGACCATGAACCCTTTGTGTGAGGTAAGATGTGCATATGCATACAAGATAACATGTGGGCACATAATTTTTAAAGGCACAAGAGTCATACATGGAATGCAAGTGATTAAACGTGCATGAGTCATTTAATAAAATGAATTCCCACTATTTGCGTGATAATTGGTCTCCATTACTCCAAAAAAATAAGACAGTTGTCACCCACTTCTAAGAAAGGCATGGGAAGGAATGAGCCATTAATATGACAAGGGTAGTCATAATAACAAGCGTGTGAGTGGAATGATGGGACAAGTTTGTTAGAACACTAAAGGATTGATGTAAGATCCAAAGTATAGAAACCATTAGAAGATACACATTTATGGCTAGAAATGACAAGGAGAGGAAAGAAATTAATGAGGTAGATTGGCTGGAGGACCTATAAATAACCATGTTGAAGCCATTTTACACTTTACCTTGCTAAAATCTTCAAGTGATTAACGAACCAAAGAACCAGAGATGAAGTTAATCTCATTGTGAAACATAGTGTTTGAGAACTAAACAGAGACACGAAGAGGATTTCCAAGTGGAGGAAGATTGTTAAGTGCAACCACATGTAGAAGTGGGTCGACGCCATTCTTGGTAAAAAAAACAATTTCAGGTTATAGGTTCCACCATTGTTTAAGTTTGAAGATCGAGAGCTTAGGAAAGTTAAACGCCACCATGTATTCATTTGGGAGCGTGAGGCAGTCGAGGGTTAACCTTTGAGCATAACATAGGGTAATGTGACTGAAGAAAAAGGCAAAAAGACTTGAAAACTGTCAGCCATACCAAAAGAGAGAGAGGTGAGTGAAGCATCATGGTTCCCTATAAGAGAGGAGCCTTTGGAAGACCTAGAAGAGATACTAAGGAAAGTACAACATGTGAGATATCAAAGTGAGAACACGAAAGAAGTCAAGATGGTGAAAAAGGGAAAGTAGGCATAGAACTCCTCATCACAGACTGCTCCACCATCTCCCCCTCAAGCCATTTACATAGAAGAGACACAATACCTTGAGTTAGTCTTGCACATAGAAAACTGGGTCTCTAAGGTGGCAACTATGACTGCATTTAACTATAACCACCACTAGCCAAGAAATGAGGTACAATTTCAAAATGATTATTAGGTCTAGACCACCAACACATGAAACCAGGTGGTTTATGACCTGACCATCAAGAACCAGCTGGACAAAGCTGGCCTTTTCCAACTCTTCAAAGTACCATATTTTGGAAAACCTACTGAGGCAATTCAGTTCCTCCTCTCACACATTCATGAGGATTACATCCACTTCACAGGGCACGACATGAAGATCAACATGGAGATGGTAAGAAAGGTCACATGATTCCAATGCTTAGGGGTCAATGTATTGGATGACTTGGTGGAAATATAGAATATTGCCACTGTGCTTATGTACCAAAAGTAGGGACATGCAATGCACATCACAAACCTATAGGATCCCACTCTAAGAGTCATAGTGCAGATCATTTTCACCAAGGTTAGAGGGATTGGCTAATGGAAGGAGGTGGATATGGCACACCTTCACATAGAAAACGAAGTAGCGTAGGGAGTATAGTACAATTGGGCATTGTACTTTGCCTAAAAGATAGTTGAAGATGCAAAAAAGGTACATACAACACCTAAGTTCAAGTTTTCTTGGGGGTAATCTTGTTATTATTGATTTTTGATGAAATTAGTGTGCCTGATTACAGTTTAGAATCTTTGAAGTGGGTGTATCCCCCCACTCATAAGTCCCCCATCGAATGCTACAAAGCTTTCACCTACCCTTAGCACATCACTCCAACATATAAGTTGAAGATGAAGTACTGTTTTGATGGAATAAAGGCAGCTTTCAAGAATGAATGGTGCATTCCCAAATATTTTCCCTCCCAAATAGAAGATAAAGAAAACTTTGTTGTAAAACAACATTTCTCCCTAGCATGTATTCAGATGAATCCTTTAAGGGAGCTCTCAGCATGGCTTAAGCTACCATATGCCTTTTCTTCACATTACTTTATTGATTCCATAAATAGAATCTATGATGCACAATCGATTAATATACAAGCAAAACAGATTGATTTAGAGTGCCACACCCTTTGGAAGATGTTTGTGTATCCTGACAAAAAGGCCTATATGGAGAAGGGAGAAACTAACATGACTAGTATTAAGTTTAAAAATATCCTAGTTGGGGAACAGGTACACAAACTATTTTATATGTTGCACCACAACCAATACCCTCAAGATGGGGAACCTAAGGAGAGGATCCCCCAGATACCAAAGCAAAGGCCAACCAAGCCAGCGCCAACATAAGTGGGTAGAGGGCCCCCAAAAGTGTTAGAGGATAGGGGAAGCATATCCCTCTAGGCCAGTTCAACAATCATTGCTATATCATGTATATTTCCAGCTTAACACACTTCTTCTGAGGGTAGCCATTATAGGGTACCTATTCCTACGCTCAAAAGAGGGGGAAATAAATAGGGGTTTTGCTATAGAGATCAGATTTCCTAATCAGTAAATAATCCAATTTTAGAACAACTAGAATAACAACCAGTCATCAAACCACTCAGTACAGACCAAGCAAACAGTCAAGATTCTAAAATAGTGATCAATTTTAGTCTAGGACAATAGTACTGAGGTTGGACTACATCTTCAGATACCAGGGTGTCCATTTTTGGCACTTCTATCTAAATAGTTTTAAAACAAGGTTTTTTAGAAGCAAGCATAAAGGTAGGTTCAGTTACAATTTTGCATAATTAGACCAATTCAGATCAACAATTTTTAGTACAATTTTCTTAAAGAATCTAGACATATGGGGCATCATGCGTGACATGATTGGTTCTCACTTCCAGTTTTAGATACGACAGTTAGTAAAACTTCAAAATTAGAATTCATGATTTAGACACCAGTGATTGGGGGCAGATTACATAATACTTTTGCTTCTTTTCTTTTAGTTTTTAGCATTACCCAGGCATTCTTAGTAGTTATGTGCCTTATTCCATCTACAGGTAGTTGGAATCATTTCAGAGTGGATTTCATACAAGCTTAATCTCTACATTCCTGAGTATTTGAGTTCCCAAATGGCTTCCACATAATCCAAATTTTTAGTTTTGGAATGGCTTTCATACAAGCCTAATTTTCATCTTTTTCAAGTTGGCCAATATTGGCCTATTTTCTATCATGCATTCAACTATCGATGCCACATTGTCAAATTTATAGAGCATTCAGGATCTTCAAAAACCATATCATATGACATACACATTCATACATACTGATATCAGTTCTTAGCTTCACTTCACGAGGCAATGATGGAGCCAAAGGGCCAACATTTGTATTCTTGAGCCACATATTCAGAGGGATTAGACATACCGTGCAGGGATCGATTAACACATGCAAGATCATCTATCTTCACTTAGTGGGTGATGATGGAGCCAAAGGGCCAGCCTTTGCATTCTTGAGCCACTTTATGGAGAATTGAGCACTCAACTCCGTTCGTGATATAAATTTTGGTACAACATCATCTAACACATACAACATTACTCAGATTTACTCAATATCATAATAGGTTTTGAATTGGTTCGCATACTTGGTGAGGTGTATTCATTCCTTTTTATTCCTCTCTCTCTTACTCAACTTTGTAAATTCTTATTTTATATCACATCTAATAAAAATAGATCTTCTCTTTATTTTTCTTTCATAGATTCACACTTGCACAACGTGCTGTCTATGATTATCCAATATTACTAAACATCACAAGCTTCATTGGCTTCACCTTTGTAGGTAAGTTCAGGTACACTTTCTATTTTCCTTTATCCTTGTATTTTGTTATGTTGCATCACTAGAATAAAGGGGGGGCAAATGTAGTCATATAAAATGTAAAAGTTGGTAACTTGAGAATGACTAATGACACCCAATCCTTAGGTCCCTCTTGCTTTCTCTCATGACCCTCTTAGTCTTACTTTCACTGATTCCAAATCATCTGTGGCCTTCCATATTTGACCAAAGCTGAGCTAGGACCCTCTCTTCATGACTAATCCATCCTCCCATGTCTCATCTACTCAAGACAATAGCACCAAAGTTAGACTATAGTGCTGGACCCTAGGGTGTCCCCTTTTTAGCACTCCTATCCAATCACAATTTAAGCCCAGATTACCATTTTCCCCTAATTTCTCTTATTCATTGTGTCGGCCTAGTCCAGTTCCATCTAACCCGTGACCAATACATCCACATAAAATCCAATTCAAAGATCATTTGGAAAAGGCTATAAAATATCACTCAAGTAATCAAGAATACAAGTAAGACCACTCAAGTAATCTTCCCTATTCTCTACATACAACCAACCTATATAATTTCAATCCTATTCAAGTCCTTACACCAGTCCCTAGTCATCTCAAACATACCTAGTTTTAGCATTTATTGCATTTCATTCACTATTACACCAAGAACTCTTAAAGGGAGAACTACATATGGATTGATCCCTCCTCAAAGTATTGGTATGTAGGCAGTGTGCCCACACACGGGGTGTGAAGCATGTCTAGTTCATCTTACACACACTAACCCCTTTTCCTCATTTTCTAAAGTTTATCTCAATTGTATAAAAGATACAATTACATAAATAATCAGCTCTACAGGGACCTATGTTGATAATGAGAACCTGAACATTGGTACATAGGCTCACACTGAGTAGGAAAACAAAACCTAGAAAGCTTAAATCCTCAGGACAACAACATCGGAGCCTAGGGTGTCTAATTTTGGCACTCTTATCCAATTAGAAAATGAAGTCTAGGATCCTATTTGTGATAGTGTCCCAATCTTGCACACAGATTTTTAGATCTTGTCTCAGTCAAAACAGCCCAAAATAAGCTAAGTTTAATTTTCTCTTTCTCACTGCTATTTTTAGAAAAGGTCTAATTACAATTTAAGTTTACAAATAAGTAGCTTTAATTATAATATTATTTACTAATTTCTCCTACTCAGACCCATATATTAAATAGGAATAAAACTCCATTATTCCCAAAAATAACAAATCAGTAGCCAAGTGTTGCCTATGTTGTCCCCCAAAAATATCAGCGATTTTTGGGACAACATTTGAACTATTTTTGTCCTACAGACCAAAATTGTCTCTTCCCTTTTCAAAATTTATCTTAGGCATTCAAATTCCTCATTTTTCAAGCTTTTTAGAAATCTATGGACTGCAAACAGGCTCATTTCTACAAGTTCAATGGGCTTCACGACTTCTGCAAGTGGGTTTAATCAAAAGAATCAGTTTTTAACAATTGGTCATTTTCAACAGTTGGTTCATCACCTTGGTTCAAACAAAAATTTCCATCGGCAAGCATCAGCAGCAGGTTCAACATTTGGTTCATACTTTGGTTCAACGTCAAATGGTTCAAAGTCGGGTTCAATCAAGTGGTTCAACGCTTTGTTTCAACATTTGGTGCATCCACTCAGTTTCAACGCTTTGATTCATTCTTTGGTTCAATCAAATGGTTCGTCAGTCGGTTCAAGGCTTTGTTTGAACCGTTGAAACAAATTTTGGTTCAACGGTTGGTTCAACAAAAAGTTTCAAAGCCTTGGTTCAACGTCTTGTTTCAACAAAAAGGTTCAAAGCCTTGGTTCAACGGTTAGTTCAAACACATGGTTCAAAGCCTTGGTTCAATGGAATGGTTCAAACATTTGGTTCAATGGAATGGTTCAATAGTTGGTTCATCGCCAAAGTTCAAAGAGTTTCCCAAAGAAGCCCGAAGGGCATTCAAAGACTGTCTGAAGGGTAGAGACCCTTGCGGGAGGCTCTTCTCAACTCAAAACGGGTCATTTCTTAAGGCCTGAAAGGGCAAGTTCAATTTGAAAAAGTGCCAAACAGAAAATTCGAAAGAAGACAAAGGAATGACGCGCACAAAAATGTCAAATTCAACACAGTGAATTAGCCGTTGATCCTTTAAACATACAGACATACAGACCAGAATACATTCATAGATTTCAAAGCCAAGACCAACAAAAAGCAAAGAAGGAACATAACAATAAACTAAATATAGGACCTGATTCAATTAACTGGACAAGGAGGAATGATGAAGATAAGATTAGATCGCCAAGTGGACATTGAAAGTTGCAAACTTTCAATAAGCATGACTTATTTCCCTGCATTGATAAAATCAAATGGGTAAAGCACCCCTAAGTTCCAGCGTGTCTTCTTAACAGATTCCAACACAAAATGATGTATTGATTGTTCCCAAGTCCTTCTTGAAGAGGCTATATAAAGGACTTTTTTTTATTGTAATAAGGATCTCTTTTTTGATATTTAGAATGAAACTCTACCCAAATTGTAAGGCATTACTGAGACTTTGAGCTCAGATTGCCGATCATATTTTGTTACTGGAATAAGAAAGCAAGTGGTTTTTCAGACTTTGTGCTGTAATATCTTTGTTATTGAGGAAATTTTTATTATGTCTTTTTCTTCAATATATCTTCTATTCCTTTAATTCAACAAGCAGAATTAGTGACAACAGTCAAGAAGGTGTCCTAAAGAGTCAATTATGGAGAGACTTTGTGCCCCCATAATTGCCTTTAGTGTGTTTTATTTTCATTTCTGTGTAAAGGACCTTGAGGAAAATGTATGCCTTCATTGTCCTTCGTATCTTACTCTTGAGAAATCCAGGTGAAGACTTTGTGCTGCATCTCGATTTGCTAGTTATTACATCCTTTGCTACATTTTGTTGTTACTGCTAGGAGTATTCTTGTGGTTTGTTGAATAGTACTTCTGAAAGAAGAGGATTATTGTCTGTCATTTCCCCTGAGTTTTTACTTTGATCCGTGTGCATCATCTCTGAAGAAAGAGAGATGGATGGTTTGTCCTACCCATGAGTATTATTTTTTGTTTATATATATATAGCATACCTACAGGGAACCTCCCCTTAATGAGAGGAGAAATCAGTGTCTTTATGATGTGGTAAAACTACACATTTGGATGACTAATCTTCCTAATTTGGCTTATCAGACCTATTTTATTTATCAGTACGCTGATCAACAAAATATTCAACAAACAGTTTTTGGTGACTTCGCTGGGGAAGAACATGTAGTCTAAAGCCTCAAGTTTTAGATTAAAGCAGTTCCTTCCCTTATCCATTATAGAGTTTGGTGACTCCCATCTAGGTCTTACCCATTATCCATTTATAGCCTTACCATTTTCATCCATCTCCATTTTCATCCATCTCCATTATATTATCTGGTCTACAAAACCAGAGCTACTAGGAAAATAAAGCGCAGTTTGAAGCCTCAAGCTTTAAGCTGAACCCAAGCTAGTCCTTTTCCATTTTTGTTTTGTAATCTAGCAAATCCACTCAGATGTGTTGTCCCTATTGTTCATAATCTGATCATGGCAGTTCGAGGCCCCTGGGGTAATTCATTTGGCCCATTTAATCTAACTCCACCCCTGCATGAGCTACCACTCAGTTCAAGGAAGAATTTTCTCAAATTCTTTGGTGATGGAAGAGTCCATCCTGATGAACACATTGCAGCCTTCACCATAGCCTGTGGTGTGATAGGGGTGGAATTTGAAGACGTGGCAGTCAGGATTTTTGTGGAGACCCTACAAGGTGCTGCTACAGATTGGTTCTACCATCTGCAAGCTAGATCAGTGATTGACTGGAATACACTTAAGGCCAAAAGGAAGACACATAAAATTAGTTTCCTGGTGGAGAGTTCCATTCGCCTGTCACCATTTTTGGGGATAAAATGGTTTCCTACTAGTTTATCAGGATGGCACACCATTTTCACTGTCTCACAGTGGGCAGCATCTGAAGCGCTTCAAATCTTGAGGCATCAGATAAAATCATCTATACATATGTATATTTGTATAGTCTTTAGTTCTATTTTGTGCTTTTCATTTTCATTTTCATTTTTGGAGCCTTTCTTTTTGGGTAGCATGACTTCGTAGCTCAATGGCACACTTCAAGGCACTGGAGATTTTAGATTCTACTCCTTTCAATTCTTTTTGCAATTGATAGAAGTTACCCAATTGGAGCCAGCTATTGTCCCCCAAAAATATCATCTATTTTTGGGACAACATTTGAACTATTTTTATCCTACAGACCAAAATTGTCTCTTCCCTTTTCAAAATTTGTCCTAGGCATTCAAATTCCTCATTTTTCAAGCTTTTAAAAAATCTACGAATTGCAAACAAGCTCATTTATACATGTTCAATGGGCTTCATGACTTCTACAGGTGGGTTCAATCAAAAGAATCAGTTTCTAACAATTGGTCATTTTTAACATTTGGTTCATCGCCTTGGTTCAAACAAAAATTTCCATCAGCAAGCATCAGCAGCAAGTTCAATGTTTGGTTCATCATTTGGTTCAACGTCAAATGGTTCAAAGTTGGGTTCAATCAAGCGGTTCAACATTTGGTGCATCCACTCAGTTTCAACGCTTTAATTCATTCTTTGGTTCAATCAAATGGTTCGTCAGTCGGTTCAAGGCTTTGTTTGAACCGTTGAACCAAATTTTGGTTCAACGATTGGTTCAATGAAAAGGTTCAAAGCCTTGGTTCAATGTCTTGGTTCAACAAAAAGGTTCAAAGCCTTGGTTCAACGGTTAGTTCAAACACATGGTTCAAAGCCTTGGTTCAACGGAATGGTTCAAACATTTGGTTCAATGGAATGGTTCAACAGTTGGTTCATCGCCAAAGTTCAAAGAGTTTCCTGAAGAAGCCCGAAGGCCATTCAAAGACTGTCTGAAGGGTAGATACCCTTGCGGGAGGCTCTTCCCGACTCAAAACGGGTCATTTCTTAAGGCCCGATAGGGCAAGTTCAATCCAAAAAAGTGCCAAACAGAAAAACCAAAAGAAGATAAAGGTATGACGCACACGAAAACATCAAATTTAACATAGTGAATTAGCCATTGATCCTTTAAACATATAGACATACAGACCAAAATACATTCACGGATTTCAAAGCCAAGACCAGCAAAAAGCAGAGAAGGAAAAAAATAATAAACTAAATCTAGGACCCGATTCAATTAACCAGACAATAAGGAATGATGAAGATAAGATCATATCGCCAAGTGGACATTGAAAGTTGCAAACTTTCAATAAGCGCAACTTATTTCCCTGCATTGATAAAATCAAATGGGTAAAGCACCCCTAAGTTCCAGCGTGTCTTCTTAATAGATTCCAACGCAAAATGATGTATTGATTGTTCCCAAGTCCTTCTTGAAGAGGCTATATAAAGGACTTTCTTCTATTGTAATAAGGATCTCTTTTTTGACATTTAGAATGAAACTTTGCCCAAATTGTAAGGCATTACTGAGACTTTGAACTCAGATTGTCGATCATATTTTGTACTGGAATAAGAAAGCAAGGGGTTTTTTAGACTTTGTGCTGTAATATATTTGTTATTGAGGAAAATTTTCTTATGTCTTTTTCTTCAATATATCTTCTATTCCTTTAATTCAACAAGCAGAATTAGTGACAGCAGTCAAGAAGGTGTCCTAAAGAGTCAACTATGGAGAGACTTTGTGCCCCCATAATTGCCTTTAGTGTGTTTTCTTTTCATTTTTGTGTAAAGGACCTGTTGATCAATTTTTCCCAACAGGGAAAATTTTGGTCCCCTTCTTCCCTTGCTTTTCAAAACCAATCAATTTCAGGTTGCACAAGTTCAATGCCATGGTTCTCTGCTTGGTTCAACACATTGGTTCAATTCCTGGTTCAAAAGATCACTTGGTTCATCGGCCTAGTTCAAATAGTCGGCTCACTTGGCAAGTTCATCGGCGCGTAATGGTTGAACCACTTGAACCATTTTTGGGTCAACAGCTTGGTTCAAGGGTATGCCCAGTTGGTCGAAGGGCAGTCCAAGTTCAAATGCCCTTGTGAAGGGCAGGCACTTCAAAGGAAAAGGATCGGGTAGGTTCAAATTCGTTTAAGTCCCAAATTCCTTTGGACTTTTTTCTTAAAGGAATTCCTTTGGACAAAAAGTCGAAAGGAATTCGGGCACAGCTCAAATCAAAAGGCCAGGGCCGAGGAGAATTTATGCAGACTTTTTGTCCACAAGAAAATGTTTGCAAACAAAGCCCGTGGAAAATATACAACACAAAGAAAGACCCGAAAGAATTTTCACAGACTTTTGTCCACGGGAAATGTCCCCGAACACAAATCTCGTGTGAGCCCGAGAACATCCGAAGGAACAAAGGACACGCTGAAGGACCTCAAAGGGCAGGTGCCCTTGCGGGGGACTCTCAGCCCAAATACAAAGGGCACTTTTAAAGGCCGAAGGGTCACTTTCCCTTTGGGAAGGTGCTAAGGAGATACAAAGGCAAAAGAGTGCCCGCAGAGAAGGCCAAGGAAGACAAAGCCATGGAAAAGCCAGCAAAGGACCCGATGACGTTTTGACAGGAATGACGACGTCCTAGAGGCCATCAAAATTAACAAAGTAAATTAGCTGTTAGTTTTCAAACCAATGATGATTGCGAGAACGTCAAAATTAACAAAATGAAATAGCCGTTTGCTTTCAAAATGAAAGAGCGCTAAGCATGAAAGGCCCAAAAATGTAGCGACCTGCCAGAAGTTCACCCCCACGGGCTGAAGGAGCCAAAAGAGATAAGATAATGGAAAAGGACAAAGTGCCAGGCATAGAATAGTTAGATAATCCAAGTGGTGAAGGGAAGCGCTAATTCGAGAAGTGACTCTAGCAGGTGAAATAGTGCTTGTAAATTGACCATTAGAGACGCAAATAGCTAGCAGTGCAACCAATTTTCTCCATTTGACATTAATGAGTGGACAAACAGTGTAAATCACCTTGAAGAAGCGGCCTTACAAATAGACAAAGGGCACAACTCATTAATGTTTTGACCAGCCTGCTCTTCCCAATGAGGGGACACAAATGGGCCACTTGTAAAAAGGGGTGCCAAAAGGCCTCCTTTCTTCTCCTATATATTGAGGACTTGTCATTTGAGAAAGAATCTTACACATTTGTAAGGCATAACCCTGGCAAAATTTCACCTGAATCAATAGACACAGTTTTTACCTCTCTCTTGGATAGATATTTTTGTGTATGTCTTGAGTGTTAGTTTGTGTTCAGTCATTATCTCTTGATGCTTTCACAGGTTCAACACTAGCATATCTATTGTCTACAAGGTGCCATTTTTGTAGCTAACAGGAGGAGAGTTGCATTTGGAAGTGCAAAAATAGAAGAAGTTACTTACAGTGTGCATTTCACAGCACCTTAGTGGATCTCTATTTTTTGTGTTTTCATGAAAGCCTCCCTACCAGTTTCTAGCAACCTGGTCTTTCTGCCAAGTCTGAAATGTATATATGTGTTTGTCTGGTTTCAAGTGTGGATGTGAGAAGGTTGACTTATTTTGGTGCATCACCTCTTTAGAGTAGTTTGTTTTCCTGCATCTTTCTCCCTTTTCATCCCCCCCATTATATCTATATATATATATATATGTATATATATATCTATATGTATATATATATATATATAGATATGTATGTATGTATGTATGCATGTGTTAGCACTTGCTGGAATGAACATGATGCATCAAAGGGAGCTAGCCCTTATATAGAGACTCTCCCCTCTAGCTTCACCATTCCTACAGGCAAGAGGGGAGTTTCCATAGTTGCGAGGAGAAGGCAAGAGCTCAGCCTCTTGCCAAGGGTGCAATCTTCGACGTCAATAGTTTTGGCACGCCCGGTGGGACATAGTTTTTACAACTCAGTAAGATTTCAAGATTAATGCTGGTCTTGTTACAGCAAATCAAAGATTTCCAGCATTTGGTGACTCCACTGGTAAGAGTTTCAGTTTTACAATCAAGACCAGTTTCTTAATTTTCTATGCCTAAAGTCACCACAAAGTCTACTTCTAAAGGGGTTCCCTTCGATTTCATTGAGTTACCTTTAAACTCAGCAAAAAGACTAAGATTTGAGAGAACCCATCCTTATTCAATAAGCCACCCTCCTAGACTTGTTGTAAGGGATGCATACGCAACACAACCGTAGTTACATCCCATCCCAGCCATGACATTGCCCTTTGCAGCTTTTCATGGTTAGAGCCCCTTGAACCTCCCATGTTATGATCCAATCCCAGGAATAGCCCTTAAAAATGTGCCTTCTTTTGATGGAGAGGGACTCATTACAGTCATCGAGCACATTAGGAATATTGCTAACCTCTACAATATTCACAATGTCACGGAGGAAAATATCGCCGTTAGATTGCTAGCATTGTCTCTCAAAGGCAAGGATCTTGATTGGTAAGGGACCTTGCTTGTAAATTCAATCCATTCCTGGAATGAATTAGGTACTCATCTAACAGACTATTTTGGGGAAAAAAGTGATGGCCTCTTGCTTGCTGAGCAGCTGACGGCCATAAAGAGAGCTTCGCACAAGTATATGCAGGATTTCAACACGCAGTTTCAAAAGACTTGGGATAAAATCCCTATTCTGGTAAGGCTGACTCCCAGTTATGCTTTCCTATATTATTTAAGAGCATTAAATAGTGATATTGTTGTGATGATACAATCCATGGGAGGGCATATACTACCTATTGCTTATGACATAGCCATAGCAGCTGGAAATTACTTAGTACAGGCCAAAAAAATAGCCCCTAGACCTCACATGCCACTTTTCCCAAAAATGCTACCTCTAATTCAAACTGTGGCTCCCACAATTGCTCCTTTGCCTAGCATAGAGAAACTAGCTATTGTTCCCTCCAATGAGCTTCATGAGGTTAAGAGTCTGTTGCAGAGCATGTCAAATGAACTTGTAGCTCTTAAAAGGCAACAAGCTCAAATCAACAGACCAAATCAGGGATACCAGCATTATGGTCAAACCCCTCGACCCTCTTTCCAAAACTATAATCAAGGACAGGGTCAGCTCACTCAGACCAAGCTGTTTCAAGGCTACAACACAGGCCCCCCTTCATCATCTAAAGTCATGATGCCTATTCAGAACAATCTAGTACAGGAATAGCCAAGTTATTCGACAATGGGATATGGTTAGGAACATGTTGTTTATACAAATGAGATGATGGGTTATTTTTAGAATGCAGATAATCAAGCAGCCGCTCAACCTCAAGTCTTTGAGCCTTCAATGCAACCCAACATGAGTAGCAATCAGGCCCAGCCTTATTCTACCCTCATGAATCATCTAGAAGGGGAATTTTATTCAGTGAATTATGTAGGCACTGCAGACAAGCAGGTTGACTATGTTGCAGCCAACACAAGATTCAAGAGGAGGGCAATGGGAGAAGCCCAGGCAACTACCCAATCGATAGCTGCACCTTCTCTATCACACTCAAATCAGAAAGCCCCAAATTTTAGATCGCCATCTGCACCTTCAGCCCCTCAGCCTAAAGCTCAGTTGGAATTAGCCCCAAAGAAAGCTTGAAGGGAGGTAGTTCCCAGGTCAATATAGTGGACCAAATGAAGAAGCTGTATATGAGCATCTCTTTATGGGATTCATTGTCTCTACCAGGATAGAAGGATATACTACAGAAGGAATTGCATGAGCTGGATCGACAAGTTGTCCCAGCAAGGACCGATAATGTCTTAGTGATGAATGGACAGCCTTCCACTTCAGGTCAGGTAAAGAAGGAAGAGAAAATTCCCCCTTTCTATGTTTCCTTGGTTATAGGGGATTTCTTGGAACACAACTGCATCATTGACAGCGGGGCTAGTACCTCAATAATGCCCAAGTGCATAGCTGACAAGATGGGACTGAAATATGAAGAGATGAATAAGGGAGTCCTATAGCTAGATGGGACACCTACAAAAATAGTTGGAATTTTGAAGGGTTTAAGCTTGACATTGCATGCTTGCCCAACCTTCTCAATTTCCCATGATATAGTGGTAGCGGATGTTCCTCCTTATTTGACAATTTGCTTGTCCAGGGACTTCACGTCAAAGATAAGTGGCTATCTAGCAGTGAATTGGTCCTATCTGGTTTTTAGAACCAAGTATGGGACCAAGGTAAAGATCGAATCCAAACCACTCTACAAGGACCATCTAGAACCATATTTTCCCAAGGCAATGAATGTCAGTTACACCATTATCGACCCAAAAGAGTCCAAGATAGACCAATCTCCGTCCTCTGCTCTTGAAAGAGTTGCAGACTTACTCTTAGATGAGTGGGGAAATGATAAATTCGAACATGATACTTACAAGTTCATAGAGGAGACAGGCATTGGAGTCTACTGCATGCATGAAGAGGGTACCCTCATACCAAATATAATGAAGGCAAGCCAAGAAGACCTAGGCCTATGGTAGCTGTATTTTGACGGTTCCAAAAGTAAGCTGGGAGCTGGTGGTGGGGCGATGTTAGTCTCCCCTTCAAAGGAGAGATACTTTTCAGCTTTATGTTTCCATTTTTCTTGCACAAGTAATGTCACAGAATACGAGTCCCTTATCCATGGTCTGGAATGGGCAAGGAAAAGAGGGATTAAGGAGTTGCAAGTTTTGGGAGACAACAAGCTGATTGTAAATCAGGTGAAAGGCCAAAATTTGACCAAGAATTCCTTGCTGAAATCCTACAAGCATAGGGTATGGGACTTGGTGGAAGATTTCCTTGCTTTCAGTATCACCTCCATTCCCAAAGAGCAGAACAAACAAGCAGATAGGCTAGCAGTAATTGGTGCTCAGTTTGATGTTTCCAGGGAAATAAGTCGAGACTATGGTTTGTGCCACTTGAAGATGGTAGTTTAGCCCTCTGTCCCTGACAACATTGCAAATTGGCAGGTTTTCAAAAATGACCATCAAATAGCTTTCTTCTTAAAGGAGGAAGCTGAGTTCGCAACACATAACTAGGTGAAGTTGCAACAACAATATGGCAACCAAATTGTTTAATTAAAGAACAATAAGCTTCCTAAAGGTTTGGTCACACTTGAGAGCATCTTCAATGGAGATGATCAATTGAGAAATGATAAGGTATGCATCACAACTAAAGAGGAGAATTATGAAAGGGTTGAGATCTTCAAGGACAAGCTGCTTGTGCTTGGAAAAGTCTGCATGGTTCAAGAAAGGTAGGCTTTCATTTTGTTGTGTCAGGAGTTTGCCAATGTTTTTGCATGGTATTACAGTGATTTGAAGGGCTTTGACCCAAGACTCGCCCAGCAAACCATCAAATTAGAAGAAGGTGCCAAGCCAGTCATGCACAAGCAGAGACCTATCAATCTGATAATCGAGCCTCTCATGTAGAGGGAACTGACCAAATTGATTGAGTCCAGAATTATATTTCCAATTAAACATTCCTCTTGGCTAGTCAATCTTGTTCCTGTTAGAAAGAAGAATGGGGAGATTAGGCTACGTGTCGATTTCAGGGACCTTAATAAATTCTCTTTAAAAGATCATTATCCCTTCCCGAGCATGGAGTGGATCCTTTAGAAGGTAATAGGCAGCGAGTGTTTCTCCCTTCTGGATGGATATTTAGGGTATAATCAGATTCTGGTACAAGGCTGTGTCCAGCACAAAATAGCCTTCACTATTAAATGGGGAGCGTTTTCCTACAAGAAGATGCCATTCGGGCTGGCTAATGCTGGTGCTACCTTTTAGCGAGCCATGGACATGGCTTTTGGAGGCTTGATAAATAGCAATGTGCTGGTATACCTTGATGATGTGACGGTGTTCTCCAGGGAAGTGAGCCAACACATGGAACACCTCAGGTAAATTTTTGAAAGGTGTAGGAATTTTGGCATCTCTCTTAATCCAAAGAAATGTGTGTTTGATGTTCATGAGGGGAAAATCCTTGGCCACATTGTGTCTAAGGAGGGCTTATCCATTGACCCCAAGAGAGTTTGTTCTATCTTGGAGATGTCCCTACCTAAGCACAAGAAAGGCCTGCAGAGTTTCTTTGGCAAGATAAATTTTATTCGGAGATTCATTTCGAATTTTGCAGAGATAGTCAAGCCACTAACCCCTATGCTGAGGAAGGGTGAAGAGTTCAAGTGGACAACACAAAGGAAGGATAGCTTTGAAGCCATCAAGCAGGCCATAACCTAGGCTCCTACTTTGATCAGCCCCAACTTCAACAAAGACTTCAACCTCTACACTTTTAGCAATGAGGAGGTGATTTCCGCCATGCTTACCCAAGCAAATGGTGATGACCTCGAGCAACCACTTGATTTTTTTAGCCAAGGGCTAGAGGATTTCAAAGTCAGATATATGTATGTAGAGAAGCAAGTCCTGGTAGTAGTATGGAGCCTAAAGAAGTTCAGGCATATGTTGTCTAACAACAAGATTCACCTCATGGTCCCACATCCTGGCGTCAAGGATTTCTTGACCAATCGAGACCTAAATTAGAAGAGAGCAGGATGGATAACCAAAGTGATGGAGTATGACATAGACATTAAGATCACCAAGCTGATGAGGGGAAGAGGCATGTGTGAATAGCTTGCTACAGACTTCAACCAGAAAAGGGAAGACAACTTACTAATTCATGATGTAGCCACTGTAGAGGAACCAGCTATCATAAAGGATTGGACGTTGGACTTGAGGCATTTCCTTCTCACTGGTGAGTGCCCACAGGGTCTTGATATGACTAGAAGAAGGTACTTCAGGCTCTAATCTCTCCCTTATGTTTTGGTTGATGAAGTATTGTTTAGGAAGGATCTCTCTGGGGTCCTTCTAAGGTGCATTGACCCAAACTAGGCTGATAAGGTACTGTCTGAGTTCCACGATGGGCCAGCAGGCGGTCATTTCACTCTTAGAGCTACTGCAGCAAGGATAATGAGAGTTGGCTATTTTTGGCCTACTCTTTTCAAGGACACCCATGCCTGAGTAAGAAAGTGCCAGAAGTGTGGACTTTTTGATGGGAAACAACGGTTGGCTGCCATGCCTCTACAGCCTATTCAGGTGGAGCAACCATTCATGCAGTGGGGCCTGGATTTCATAGGGATGATCAATCCTCCCTCCAGTGCTAGACACAAGTGGGTCCTGACTGCCACGGACTATTTCACAAGGTGGGTGGAGGCTATTTCTCTGAAAGAGGAAAATGAAAGTGCGGTCTTGGAGTTTTATGAGGACCTGGTAACAAGATTCGGGGTCCTGGCCACCATAATCTTAGATAACACCTTGGCTTTGTTGGGAACCAAAACAAGTGAATGGGCATTGAGGTATGGTATATATCATAGCACTTCATCAAATTATTATCCACAGGGGAATGGGCTGGCTGAGTCCACCAACAAAAATTTGATCAAAATCATAAAGAGGACCATGGAAGAAAATCAAAGGACTTGGCATGCCAAGCTGAAGATAGCTCTATGGGCCGATCGAATCACTCCAAAGAGAGTAATAAAAATTTCTCCATAGACACTCGTATATGGAAGGGAAGCTAGGCTTCCCATCTCACTTGAATTGCCAGCATTGGACCTCGCTCGCCAGCTGCAATTAGAAGAAGGAAGTAGCATGGAGGTCAGGCTGTGCGAGCTAATGGAACTCCAAGAGACAAGGGACTGGGCTATGGCTTCTATGACTAGTCACCAACATCAAATAAAGAGACACTTTGACAAGAAATTTTTGTCAAAATATTTCTCTGAAGGAGACTTGTCTTGAAGTGGGACGAAGACCGAGCTAAGCCTGGAAAGCATGCAAAATTCGACGCCCTATGGAGTGGCCCATACATAATCACTTAATGCAGGCAACATAATGCATTCCAACTCTCCAGGTTGGTTGGTGAAGAACTGCATATCCTAGTTATTGGGATATATCTGAAGCATTGCCACTAAGTCTCCTTTCATCTGTATATATTTTCCCTTGTTTTCTTTCCTATTTTAACCTAAGTGATGTTGCACAAGTAGTACTTTTCTTAAGTCTTGTGTGTGTTTTCGTTTCCTTGGAGGTAGATCTGTGTGATTGGTTTTGAATTAATTGGGGCTGTTGCTAATTTTAAAGTTACAATCTGACTCTGTGCCTAATGAATTTTCAAGGCAACTGGCTTTTAAGCATAGTAGGCATGCTTCCCCTATGAGTCACCAATTTGTTGACCAATTTTGCCCAACAGGCAAAATTTTGGTCCCCTTCTTCCCTTGCTTTTCAAAACCAGTCAATTTCAGGTTACACAAGTTTAATGCCATGGTTCTCTGCTTGGTTTAACACATTGGTTCAGTTCCTGGTTTAAAAGAACACTTGGTTCATCGGCCTAGTTCAAACAGTCGGCTCACTTGGCAAGTTCATTAGCGCGCAATGGTTGAACCACTTGAACCGTTGAACCATTTTTGGTTCAACAGCTTGGTTTAAGGGTATGCCCAGTTGGTCAAAGGGTAGTCCAAGTTTAAATGCCCTTGTGAAGGGTAGACACTTCAAAGGAAAAGGATTGGGTAGGTTCAAATTTGTTTAAGTCCCAAATTCCTTCAGACTTTTTGCCCAAAGGAATTTGGGCGCAACTCAAATCAAAAGGCCGGGGCCGAGGAGAATTTTTGCAAATTTTTTGTCCATGGGAAAATGTCTGCAAACAAAGCCCATGGAAAATATACAACACAAAGAAAGACCCGAAAGAATTTCCACGGACTTTTGTCTATGGGAAATGTCCCTGGATACAAAGCCTGCGGGAGCCCGAGAACATCCAAAGGAACAAAGGACCTGTCGAAGGACCCCAAAGGGCAGGTGCCCTTGCAGGGGACTCTTGACCCAAATACAAAGGGCACTTTCAAAGGCTGGAGGGTCACTTTCCATCTGGGAAGGTGCTAAGGAGAGACAAAGGCAAAAGAGTGCCCGCAGAGAAGGCCGAGGAAGACAAAGCCATGGAATAGCCAGCAAAGGACTCGATGACATTTTGACAGGAACGAGGACGTCTTGGAGGCTATCAAAATTAACAAAGTAAATTATCCATTGGTTTTCAAACCAATGACGACCGCAAGAATGTCAAAATTAATAAAATGAAATAGCTGTTTGCTTTCAAAATGAAAGAGCGCTAACCATGAAAGGCCCAGAAATGCAGTGACCCGCCAAAAGTTCACCCCTGAGTGCTAAAGGAGCTAAAAGAGACAAGATAAGGGAAAAGGACAAAGTGCCATGTATAGAATAGGCAGATAATCCAAGTGGCGAAGGGAAGCACCGATTCGAAAAGTGACTCTAGCAGGTGAAACAGTGGCTGCAAATTGACCATTAGAGACGCAAACAGCTAGTAGTGCAACCAATTTTCTCCATTTCACATTAATGAGTGGATAAACCATGTAAATCACCTTGAAGAAGTGGCCTTACAAATAGACAAAGGGCGTAGCTCATTAATGTTTTGACTGGCCTGCTCTTCCCAATGAGGGGACGCAAATGGGCCACTTGTAAAAAGGGGCACCAAAAGGCCTCCTTTCTTCTCCTATATATTGAGGACTTGTAATTTGAGAAAGAATCTTCCACATTTGTAAGGCATAGCCTTGGCAAAATTTCACCTTAATCAATAGACACAGTTTTTACCTCTCTCTTGGATAGATATTTTTGTGTATGTCTTGAGTGTTAGTTTGTGTTCAGTCATTGTCTCTTGATGCTTTCATAGGTTCAACACCAGCATATCTATTGTCTACAAGGTGCCATTTCTATAGCTGATAGGAGGAGAGCTGCATTTGGAAGTGTAGAAACAGAAGAAGTTACTTACAGTGTGCATTTCATAGCACCTTAGTGGATCTCTATTTTCTGTGTTTTCATGAAAGCCTCCCTGTCAGTTTCTAGCAGCCTGGTCCTTTTTCCAAGTCTAAAGTGTATGTATGTGTTTGTCTGGTTTCAAGTGTGGATGTGAGAAGGTTGACTTATTTTGGTGCATCACCTCTTTAGAGTAGTTTGTTTTCCTACATCTTTCTCCCTTTTCATCCCCCCCATTATATATATATATATATATATATATGTATGTATGTATATATGTATGTATGTGTTAGCACTTGTTGGAATGAACATGATGCATCAAAGGGAGCTAGCCCTTATCTATAGACTCTCCCCTCCAGCTTCGCCAGTCCCATAGGTGAGAGGGGAGTTTCCATAGTTGCGAGGAGAAGGTAGGAGCTCGGCCTCCTGCCAAGGGTGCAATCTTCGACATCAACAGGACCTTGAGGCAACTTTGTGCCCTCATTGTCCTTCGTATCTTACTCTTGAGCAATCCAGGTGAAGACTTTGTACTGCATCTTGATTTGATGGTTATTACATCCTTTGCTACATTTTGTTGTTATTTCCAGGAGTATTCTTGTGGTTTGTTGAATAGTACTTCTGAAAGAAGAGGAGTACTGTCTGTCATTTCCCCTGAGTTTTTCCTTTGATCCACATGCATCATCTCTAAAGAAAGAGAGATGGATGGTTTGTCCTACCCATGAGTATTATTTTCTATTTATATATATAATATACCTACAGGGAACCTCCCCTTGATGAGAGGAGAGATCAGTGTCTTTCTGATGTGGTAAAACTACACATTTGGATGAATAATCTTCCTACTTTGGCTGATCATACCTATTTTGTTTATCAATATGTTGATCGACAAAATATTCAACCAACAGCCTACATAGTCTAAAAATACCTCAGGCTGATTTAGTTTTGACTAGAAGATAAATGACAATTGCGGGATTAGAAAATGATGATGATGACTATGATGATTGATTATAAGGTAATTTTAGTGATTAAAGGATATGACTCAGATGATGAGACGAGGATAAAATATTGGATGTTAGTCAAATGGATTGAGAGGATTAAATTAGTGATGGGAATAAATATGATGAGATGATTGGATGAGTGATGAAGGTGTAAAGGATTAAACCATCACATCTATCATAAGGCTTATCATAATCTAAATATCCAATAAATATATAAATTTTTAGTTTTCCCCATGATATAAGCATGACCAAGAGGACATTATGCCAAAGTGCGTGGGCAAATAGTGAACTCTACATCATCGAGGGCACTTAGAAGCATTATTATAGATTTGGTGGCCTCATAACATCCTCGTTCATTGTCCAATAGACAAAAAGAGAGATGATGCAACATAGAATCAAAAGATAAATACAATCAAATATGGACATGACAAAAGACATGCAAATAAGTAAAATAATAGACAAGCAACACACACAAGTATTTACATGCAATGTCATTATGCCTTGTCAAATGGTCTAGATTAGGTACAGTGGGATGATGGATTAGGTGATGAGTTGGATGAAGTTAGTTATGATGTGATTGTGGGCTAAGGATAGACCTAGTTTTAGATAGGATGATCATGATTAAGATTAGGATGTAGGATAAAGAGGGTGGAAAAGGATGAGGTATGATGATTGGGGATGAGATTTTGACTACTAGCTTGACCTAGAAGTCAAATATAATAGTGGTCAAATAAGGTGATGTGGTGAATTTTAGAAAGAGATGGGATGACTAAGAATTACCAAAATAAAAAGCCTTGTAAGAGTCCAATCTAGAAAAAAGAGAAGGAGATGATGGGATCAAATGCCTTTCAAACTAGCAAGTAGTGATTAGATGGGTGCTAAGTATGACAGGGCACTCATAGAGAGAAGTGATGGGTGCTATATTAAAATATTGATAGGTCTATGTATGTTGATAATATGTAGTCAAAAGGGATGATGATGGAGATATGGAGGGATGGGTGACCACTAGAATTTGGTTCCAAGACTAAATATAGTATCCAAGCGAAAATAGGAGATAGGATTGTACGATGAATGTTAGGATGTGATTGTGAAGGGTAAAAGGTATGGTGATGGATGTGACTAGGGGTTTAGGCATAAGACAAGACACGATGAAGTATTATTGTAATTTTTAAATTTTATGATTTTTAGGGTTTTTTAACATATTTATGTACACTATACACATGGGGTTACTATAAAAGGGAATACCAAGCCTAGGAACTAGGATGAGAATGAATGGAATGACAAAAGGATGAGGGTGATGCAGAAAAGGGGATGATGATCAAAGAAGAAGGGACTAGGGATTGCCAAGGACCACATCATGAAAGAACTGGATGTTTAGTTGCTTGAGTATCCATTAGAGGATATGCCATGTCTCAGGACATCTTATACTTCCTTATAGAGGCCAAGAATGGAAAAAAGAATGGGCATAATCGGATGTGTGATATGGGGAAAGGCATATGATACGGATGGGATGGAGAAGGGATGGTGTGATGGCCAAAAAAGGATGGATTGTGCCCCTGAGTGTTGAGGTACAATGTGGACAATAAATTATTTTACCATGAGGCTAGAAATTAGTTTCATCATGGTACTTGTCCAAGATGCTAGAAGATTGGTTTTCACTATTAGATGAATGATTTTTATTTGACATTTTACTTTTTTTTTTTTTTTTTAAATTTTTTGATTATTTTGACTTTTTTTATTTTATTTTTTGATTTTTTGACTATTTGATTTTTTTGACTTTTTGGGCACCTCAATTTATTGGAGAAGAATGAGATGCAAGATTGTTGATATTGGCTGGATCTTCAACTGACACTTATTCTATAGATGTGTGATTTTAAGACCATGTTGTCACCACTAGATGTATTAATGTTGTTATGAACTTTAAAGATTCTTGATGGTGACCCCTTCAGGTATCTAGACTAGGTGTCTTCATCATCCCTATAAGAGATAATGTTGCCTAGGTGGGTGATCTGAGGCATGGATTGGATTAGGTCTAGATGTTGATAGGGGAGTAATGGATTATAATGGATGGTAGGAATCGATGGGATTGTGGGTTCATGATAAGAAGGTGTGATGGGTGATTGGGGATTAAGAATAACAGTTGCATACATCATTGGAGATGCTAGACATTCTACATATGATTGGTGCCATATGATAAAATATTACATGATATCCAAGATGCATTGACTTTGTTGTTCATCTCTGATCTAATTATTTGAAGGATGATCATCCATATTGATACTAATTTTGACATTATTTTGACTTTAAGACTAGATTTGACTTTGATTACCCTTGGTGTTTGATTTTGGGCTTCACCGGGGGAGATTGATTTTTGACTTGATAGATTATTATTATTTTGACTTTGACAGTCCCCTAGTGCTTGAATTTGGGTTTCACCAAGGGAAGACCCTTTGTGATTAGGTTGATGATTTGACTCTTTTAAATTTTTATTTATGGGATAAAATATGACTTTATTATTATGATTGAATTCTGGAATATGGTATTGAACATTTGTATTTGTGGCACACATTATATTACTCAAGGAAGGGTCCAATGATGTATGTTCTTTTTTATCCATATGGAGGGAGGTGATTAAATGATCATTGATGGGAAGAAGGGGATCTATGATGGATGAAGGTGGGGGAGATGATGTGATGAGGTCCATGAGTGGTGATGGGGTAGCATGGTCCTCATAAGGGTTTGTAGGAGACCCAGTTTCAAAATAAGAGAAAATCTCTTCAAGATCAACAAAAGGATCACTAGGACTAGTTGTAGTATGCACATCCCAAGTAGGATCAGATTCACTTCAACTATCTTTGATAGATAAAGCTTATAAAAACTCTATTATGACTTCATCATCTTGATTAGTATCCAAAGATATGCCTAGTGATGTATTGAAGGTATTTAGATTAGAGGTATCTTAAAAAAGATAGGAATTATCAACATCTATTGTAATATTGATGAGGGATGACATTTATGATGTGGAATCTGATTTAGATATTGGTGTTAAACATGATCTTGATGTAGATAAGATTTGTGTTGGATTTGATGTACAAGATGCAATGCTATGAGTAGAGGAGTGATTATTCATGATTGACCTTCAAAATGGGGTTTTAGATATGATGGGTGAGGGGAAGGTGGTAGGGGACAATGGATTGGATAAAGATAGGCCCATGGAAATAATTATATGGGAGGGAACGACTAGGATTATGGGGAATAGACTTATATTTTATGGAGGATTTGTTGAATATTGGGGGATCATGGAGGATGGATGTGGTGTCTTAACCTTGGCTTGGAAGGGGAAGGGCTTGATCATGATCGAGAATGGAATATTGGCATTCCTCTTCTTGTTCACCTAGGTATATAGATGCATCTAGTTTGTACTCAATTTATATGTCACCATGATTGATGAGGTCTTCAATATAATCTTGGAAATTATGACATTGGTTAATGGTATGCCACCAAGTTTGGTGATATACACAGTATTGATTATCTTTATACCCAAATGACTTAGTCTTGGTAAGATCAAGATGTTGTATCAGTGGATAGACCATCATGTTAATGGTGAATAGTTTTTGGAAAAGGGATTCCAAGGACATAGGAAGGGAAGTATAATGACCCTCTTTAATTTGTGACTTATATGTGGAAACATTGGACTTTAGGTCAGATGGTTGTTGATGTGATTGGGTGGATGACTTGGTAGTAAATGAGGTGGAGAAGATTGGATTCCCTATGCTAGTGTAAGAAGGGGTAGATGATGGGTTATGACTAGTGGATGTAGGATTGGAATGTGACTCACATGAATGAGTTTGGTCTTGAGGTGAAATGAGTTGAATGGGATCAATGCCTTTGAGAAGTGGGACACCCATCTTAAGGAACCGCAAGATGATCTCATCTTTGTTGTTAAATATGTATTAGTCTATGAGAATGGGGTCCAACTTAATAATGATGGATGATAAAGGGATTGATGGTGTGGACTAAATATTAGAGATGGTTTCTTGACAAAAGTAGGTTTGAATGACCGAGCTCGTATGATAGATGATGATGATGATGATAGGGATGGGATGGATGAAATGTTATTGAGATGATGTGGGACTAGGATCAAATTTTAGACTGATAGTCCAATAAGGTCTAGTGATCTATCAAAAATGCCTAATTTTCAAGCCATTAAAAGGATTGGAGGATTTGATGGGTGCCTAGGTTCAAACTAACAAGACGATGATTGGATGGGTGCTAGTTATGAGTAGGCAAGATGATAAAGACTAGATTGATGATGATTGGATGCTAGATTAAAAATAACAAAGTGATAGGATGCTAGTATGATACAGACTAGGTATGAGATCTGACCAAATGATGAATGATAATGGACTAGAGTGATAGGATGGTAGGGATGGGTAACAAGAGGACTAGATCAAAACTTTGGACTAATTGGCTCAAGATGGGATGTGATAGGATTATGTGATGAAGGTGATAAGGATAAGGGGATTAAAACAAAGACAAGTATGTGTAGGTGATGATGAAATTATAGGGAGTAATGTAAATGAGACGTGGATGGTTTGGACATGGGTGTGACCTAAAGAGATAACTACGATAAGATATGATGAGGTTAGACTAGATGGGGGATGAGGTGACTAGGCAAAGGTAAGGTCAAGACTAATGATTTGAGTATGGATAGAGTGAACTTGGGGAAAGATGTGGATGACAAGATGTGATTATGATATGTAGGTGATAGGGGGATGGCTAATTATGGGTAGATATAGCAAGACTAGGAGGGGTCCAAGACAAGGTGGTAGTGGGAAATAATATGAAATGTGTAAAAGGATGTACAAAATATAGTATTTAAAATGGGATGATGACAAGGAAGTAAAATACATACAATATGTGAGTGATGGGGGTATGACCAATGATGGGTGGATATGGTTCAACTAGAAGGGGATTAAGATAAGGTGGTGATGAGAGGTAAAATATGACATGTAAAAGGATGTACAAAAGATAATATGTACAATGGGATGATGACAAGGATGTACAAGATGATAGAATGACTAGGCAAGAATATAAAAGATTATATGTGCAAAAGAACTAGATAGGTGTGTATAAGTTTAGGTAAAACACTGACTTGGCTCATAAATAGCATGGGTTTAACATGACACACACCCAAGCAAGTAGACCATAAACCTATGATTAGTAAACTCAAGGATGTGTAACCGATGCTCATATCGTCTTATAGCTTCATGAGTAAGGATGTAGGCCAGTGACCCATTACAAAATTAATCAAATTCCTATGACCCCATCTACAGTTAATGACTTCTTAAGAGTTGATCCTAACTCAGGCAAAAAAATACATGTTATGACTGAAGGGTCCTAAGCTAGGCTTGCACAAGGTGTTTAAGGGAGTCCCCGATATACACGAAGGTATAGTGGGGCCCTAGTCCATATAGGATGATGTCTAATTGCCTTGCATATTGGAGCTTAAATTCCCTTCACTCCACGGAACCCTTTATGTGGAATTCCACTTTGGTACCTAACAACTCTCCTAATTTTTAAACCCCACTGAAACATGGAGTTTGGTCTAGTGCATGGTGATGAAATCCATGTCATCGATCCCTAAAAAATGAAAATAGGGAGGGTTTATAGGTGGTTTTTTTTATCCTCCAGGAATCACCATAAGGATGCAAAGAAGAGAGCATACACCACCATATCCCTCGGTGACAAATAAGCAAACAAAAAGGATTAATTAACTGATTTAGGATTAAGTGTGAGATATTACAAGATGCAAAAGATAGACAAGAATATACAAGACAAAATGAAAATATATATACAAGATGAAAGGCAAAATGATTAAAATGATTCGAAGATGATTTTTAAAGAGCTAAAAGGAGTCTTTGGTAGGTGGCCTACAAGCACAAAATTATTAATTTAGTGGCACTTGTAAAGAGGCAACCTGCAAGACAAAGATTAGTAGTTTTATTGATTGATAGCAAAACCACTAATTGCCTACAAAATCATAGATGCATAGTGAGTGTAAAGCAAAATCGTAACCAGAAAGCATAAGATCATGATTCCAAGGAAAAATCATTGATTATGAGTTCTGACCTTGTAGTGAGTATTTTACTGTGATAGTCACCAATTAAACTAGGAGAGTTAGTATAAAACCATGACTAATATGGCAAAATCAAAACTAGGAAAAATTCAAGATTATCAGTTTTGTGCAAAAGCGCAATTTTTTTAAGAACTTGACCCTTTGACAAGAAAAAATGATTAATCAAGTTATAACAACTATTCAAATGATTAGAAATTTTAATTTATAGACAACTATGATTGATTTAAGACTTATTATGATATATCAAAATTTTAATAAAAGGATATTAAGATAAGACATTTATCAAAATATAGAACAGTTGAAAGAAAAAAAAGGTGATTTTTAGTCAAATTTTGTCCTAAGTTTGCCCTATAATATCTAAATATGATAACCAATAGACAAAGTTAAATTCAAAATTACAAAATCACTACTATAGATGCAATACTGTGATTCTCAGGGCAAAATTGTGACTCAGTGAGTTATGATTTTGTAGAAGATAGGGAAAAGGGTCAAAGGTTGTGTTTGATTTTATCTCTAGATGACCTCCTTGTCTTGTCCTCTGTCCTTCTAACCCTGACAATAGATGACATAGATGAAAAATTCCTTTACATGATATGGTTAGCAACAGATATGCTTTTAAGATCAAACCTCTTGAAACAAAAGGTGTTCTATGTCAAACTGTGTGATGATGAGTCCTTGCAAGATAGAGAATATCAAGATAAAAGTTATAGATCAGAAGATAATAGATGAATGTCATCAAATTTTACCAAAATTACAATATCATGACTTTTGTTGTAATACCATAATTATCAGGTCAATACCATGACTCTAGGAATAATGGTATTGCACCTTGATAGTTTTATACCAGAATTTGGATCTGTCCTATTTCCTATATGTCAGAGGGTAAAAACATTTAATATCAATAGATAGGGGGTTTGAAAATGATAAATAACAATCCCAAATGTGCCAATTTCTACCTAATACTAGTCCCATGTAAAACCATAATTATGGTTACAATATCACAATTATTAGGGCAATATTGCTAATCTAGAATTAGTGATATTGCATCTTAACAGCTGTGTATTAAAAACCTTGATTAAACTTATTTTATACAGATCAAAGGGTTAAAACCTTGATTATTAACATAAAAACACACAGGATGAGCACCCAAGGGGTAGATAAAATGATAATTAGTAGATAAAACAAGTGATTTTATGCTTGCCCTGGAGACCCAAAAAACTATGGTTAATAGTGCAATACCACATATATCAGGGCAATATCTCTACTCTCAAAGTAGTGATTTTGCCTTTAGACCAAAACCTACCAAAATTACATTGTTATTAGTTAGGTAAAATCATGACTGGAAATGCAAATCACTATTTGTGGTGCAATGTCACTACTTTTGAAGTAGTGGTATTGCACAATAGTAATAACCTACCAAAAAATGAAAATCATTAACAGTTAAGTTAGATGGTTAATGCAAAGTCATGACTTTTGGGGCAAAACTGCAATTGTTGCAAGGTCATGAATACTAGTCTAAGGTTGCGAATGTCACTTGTGCGTGCACAATTTCAAAAATATGGCCTTTTTTCTTGTTCAATCATACCTACAAGCTTCCAAAAACACTTCTAACAAGAAAAAATTTTAGATTGGGAGTAAAGGTCCCATCATGGTTGATAAAATGTAGCAGGAAATTTTGAGCAATATGGATTATAGATCATGTAATTAATCTAAATTTACCCAAAATGTCAAAATACCTAGGTAAGATCTAGAGCCATTAGGATCAAATACAACTAGATGAATGAATACTTAAAACCAACATTTTAATCTTAAATCTAATTGATCTAAACCATGATTAAACAAATCAAAACAAGAGGATTGGGATTGAGATTACCTTATACTTAGAATTTTTACTTTATGTTGCTTGATCAAAGGATGATGATGGATTCAAGGATTTGTTTGGCATGGAGACTTCATGAACCTGATAGATAGATTGACTATGGAGGAGTGGCTTGCTTATATTGAATATGAATGGAGAATCAATGGTTAAAATTCAAAGATGGCTTATGTAGATCAAAGGTTGGGGATTATTCAAGGAATATAAAATTCCTTGGAAGCCTCTAGATTTAAAGTCTTCTAGAGAGGAAGGGTGAGAATAGGGAGGATTCTAGAATTGGAGAATTCTAGAATCCATTAGAAAGGGTTAACTAGGATTAGTTAGGGGATTAGATAGGGATTTCAGTGAGTGATTAGGGATAGGGGTGTAGGAGAGCTTGGAGTAGACTAGTAGGTGGGCCACGAGAATTTAAAATTCTCAAAAAATAGATAAGTGAGGGTTAGGATAAGATAAGAGATGATTAGGGGAATTAATGAAGTGGGATAAGACTATAGTTAGTAAATGAATAAATATTGATGGGGGATATGAGATAAAAGGGGATAAATTAGCATGTATGATTTAGATTAGATGGGATAAATGAAATTAGTGTCGACTAATAGGAATAGTAGTGATGATGAAGGAAGCGAGCAAATTTAGATGCATACATTAATCAAGCACCTAATATGATTAGTTAGATGATTAATCTAGATTTTATTTTGGTGGGATTAGATAAAGTTCAAGTACAATAAGATTAATTGATTGGGGGTGATGATCAAATAGTGATAAGATAGGCTAATAATGTTAATGATATGATTAGGGTTATAAAATGATAGAATGCTAGGATCGATTAGTGGAGGAAGAGTGGTGAACGAGGATGATTAGGGATACATATGATAAATAGTGATGTCAAGGACAAGGTGTCAAAAGTGTCAAAAGTAGGGGTGTCACAAGTAGAGTGTCCAAATTGAGTGTCTACAACCACCTCCTCAATGTTTGAATGGGTATCAACTCTCAATGATAATATTTGAATATTATGACTCCCCTCTCTTTGTGAGTGATATTAAATCACTAATTGAAAAATATTTTCACCCCCTGAATCCCATTAATAATGTTAATCATATGTTGGCATTATGGGGAGGGAAGACAATCTTTTTCAGGGGCTCTTGGTATACTTTACTTGATCCACTAGGCAGATCATCTTGTAAAATGTGCTTGCCTTCCCACCATGAGATGTTTATGTTGTGTAGTCTTTTTTCTTCAACTTGCTCTGTACTCTATACTAGTTTTGGTTTAACTTCTTATTCTAGTTCAAAGAACCCTTCTAGGTCCAGATCTCCATTACCATCACTGAACTCTATCAATTCCTCTATTATTCTATTACATGGATTAACAAGAGATTGTTCTTATTGACTGGCATTATAATTGTAAAGTGCCAAATTCAAATCCTATATAGCTTCTTGTTGGGATGATTATTCAATGGTAGTGTTTAATTCTCCATGATATATAAATATTTTAATATTCTATAAGGCATTATGCACCACTAGATTATCATATTCAAACACAAAATTTTGAATGAGATCTTGTTGCCCTTGCACCCAATGCATGGTTTTTCTCCTATGCTCTTGGTAAATATACTAGGCCATTGGTCAAGGTGCTAATGTATGATAAAAATGTGCACCCAATATTTTGTCTTTACTCCTTGCATGGTCCATATATCCACACACTAATGAATGTGCAACTTAGGGCATTGACCTTCTTAAAAGAAAGGCCATTCTAACTTCACATTTACTAGTAAATATAATATTGCATGCCAAAATTTGCATGTTTCCTCTCAATGAATTTCTAGATGTTAGTGCACTACCCACTAAGTTGTAGTAGTCCCTTTTAGTGCATAGATGAGTGTTTTGACTCATGTTAGGACCTCCTTAGAGTACAATAGATTACTTTTGTATAAGCAACTAAACACAGAATTAAACTAGAAGTAATAAGTAACTAGAAACCAGAAACAACAAAGAATAGGAGATACAAGAAATAATACAATCTGTATTAAACTCTTCCAGAAGGAAATACAATGAAGAAATCTCACTCTTCCCACACCTCTTGGGTGTACAGTAATTCTCCCTCAAGAGTTCTCTCTCTCTCAATCAATTACAACCAACTCAATAACCGAGTTGTTATTCCCTCCAGTGACAATCAACCCAATGGTTGTTGTTGCCTACTTTCCAAGTGACAATCAACTCAACCGTTGTTGCCTCCTTGACCCATAGATCTTCTTGATCTTGCACCTTGCAAATCTAATTGATCTTGATTACATTAAAATATAGCCCCATGGGTCTCTTAAATAGATCCCAAAACAAACAATAATTAGAAACACAGACTCAAGACTAAAATTAGTCTTTACATGCAAACTAACTATTCGTCTAAAATTAGAACAGTTATGGAAACACACAGGTTACCAATGTCGGTTCCTGTCTGACCGATGCCGGTTGACCATAACTGATGCCGATTACTATATAGATGAAGATAACTGATGTCGATCGACCCCTAACTGATGTCAGTTGGCTCTGATCGATGTCGGTTACTGTGTAACCCAGTAACCTCCACATTTGCGCACCAGTGAAGCTTTTAGCTCCACAACTCAATAATCTCCCACTTGGAGATAAACAACTGCACCTGTACCTATACAGCAATGTCTTCTAACCTATTTCTGGCTTGTTTTTCCATCTTCAAGTTTAATCTTGAAGACCAACAAAATTTGAATGAAGATTCAACTTCTCCTTTGTTACCGACTTTGTTAGCATATCAGCAGGGTTCTTATCCGTATGGATCTTTTCTAGCTTCAACTGACCATCCTCCAACACCTGTCTAATGAAGTGGTACCTAAGCTGTATATGTTTGGTTCTTGAATTAAAGGCTGAATTCTTTGCCAAATGAATTGCACTTTGAATATCACTGTACAATCTGCAACTCTCTTGCTCCTTTCCTAACTCTTCCATGAACTGAATCATCTAAATCATTTCCTTGCTAGCCTCTGTGACTGCAATGTATTCTGCCTTTGTAGTAGATAGGGCAACAACCTTCTGCAACTTTGAAATCCAGCTAACCACCATCCCACAAATAGTGAACACATATCCTGTGGTGCTTCTCCTGCCATCCAAGTCACCTACCATATCCGAATCTACATACCCATGTAGAGAAGTGTTTGACCCTCCATAGCATAAATGCCTACTGCTGGTCCCTCTTAGATATATGAGAATCCACTGAACTGCTTTCCAGTGCTCCTTTCTTGGATTGGCCATAAACTTGCTGACAACTCCCACTGCTTGGGCAATATCAGGCCTAGTACATACCAAGTACTCAACCTCATCATGTGATTTAGGACACTATTCTTTGCTTAACTTAAACTATCCAGCCATAGGTGTGCTTTCTGATTTTGCATCCTGCAAATTGAACCTCTCCAACACCTTATTCACATAATCCTCTTGAGACAAAATCAACCTGTGATTTTTCCTGTCTCTAGAAATACTCATGCCAAGGATTTTCGCTCCTAAATCCTTCATGGCAAATGTCTGAGCTAATTTTACCTTTAACTCAGTAATTTCGTGCATGTGTGAACTTGCAACAAGCATATCATCTACATACAGTAACAAGATAATGTAGCCACTATTATCCAATCTAGTAAAATAAACACAATGGTCAGATTGACATTTACTAAAGCCATGCTCTGTCATAAACCTATCAAACCTCAAATACCACTGTCTTGGAGCTTGCTCAAGACCATATAACCTGGCCTTATGTCTCACTTATCCATTCTCTCCTTTCTTTTACCTGTAAATCCATTCATTTTTTAGTGCTTTCTTTTTGACTGGCAACTCTACCAAATCCCATGTTTGGTTCTCTTCCAAGGAATCAATTTCCTCATTCATGCCATGCTCCCACTGTTTCCTAGATTCTACCTGCATTGCCTCTTCAAAATTTCCTAGTTTTCCACCATCAGTGAGCAACAAGTAGTATAAAGAAGTGGAATAACAAATTTGAGGTTTACTTACCCTTTCAGACCTCCTCATGGGCATTTGAGACTCATTGACAGCTTGTTGTCTGCCCAAATTTTGTTCTAATAGTGACCGATCCCGGTCATCTCTCGGTTTACACCCGATCGATGTCAGTTCCACTTGATCGACCTGACCGACATTGGTTCTCACCTAATCGACATCAGTTTCCACCTACCTGACATCACCAACTTTGGTCTTCACCAGACTGATGTCGGTTCCTGCCTGATCGACGTCGGTCTCTGCCTGACCGACGTTGGTGTCTGTGTTTTCCTGTGAGTGATGATTTTTACCCGTGAGCTCATTTTGGAACATAACCTTGTCCAAATCAACATTGCCCTACTCAGAATTATTCAGCCTCTTGAGCTGATCACTGTCCATCACCTTCTCCTTGAAAACTAAGGCTTTCCATTTCTTAAATGTGTCAAAAACATCAAATTTCCTCTTTGTGCAATAAACCCATACCTTTCTTGTAGCATCATCAATGAAAGAAACATAATACTTTGATCCTCTAATAGAAGCCCCCTGAGCTGGCCCCACACGTCTGCATGAACAAACTCTAACCTGTGCCTCTTCTTTGTTGACCCAATTTTGAGAAATCTCACTTTCTTTTGTTTCCCAAAAATACAATACTCACAGACATCTAGATCTATCAAATCTGAAAGCTTACCTTTTGACTTAAGAATATGCATTCCCTTCTCACTCATGTGACCAAGCCTACAGTGCCACATATTTGCATCTACATCTAAAGTAGATAAAACAGAAGGAGAATCAGTAATACAAGTAGATAGATAAAGTGTACCTACTTTCTTGCCTCTAGCTAATACAAGTGCACCCTTGTAAACTTTCCAAGATTCCGTTGTGAGAGTTACTGTGCAACCCTCATCACCCAACTTTCCTACAAAAATCAGATTCTGCTTCAGGATGGGTACATGCATGACATCCTTCAACACCCATGTGTTGCCATTCTGTAATTTCAGCTGCACTTTTCCTTTGCCAACAATTTGACAAGGCACACCATCCCCTAAATAAATTTTTCCAAAGTCTCCATGGACATAATCATGGAAAAATTCTCTATTTGGGGTTACATGGAAAGAAGCACCAGAATCTAAAACCCATGATTCAACCTGACTATCCAAAGAAAATATAAGAGCATCTTATGCAACAATACCTGCATCTTTTGCTTCTTTATTACCTTCATGTTGATCTTCTTTCAACCAACAATCTTTCTTTGCATGTCCTTTCTTTCCACAATTCTAGTAGGTTATTCTTCCATTTTTGGATTTGGATCTACTACCTATCTTTGACCTTGATTTCCCTTGCTTGCCTTTCTCTCTTTGCCATCCCCTGCTTTCAACACTTAAAGCATTACCTGATGTTTCCCCTGTGCTTTTTTTGCAAATTTCTTCATTGAAGATTACACTAACAACATCATCAACTTTCAAGATATTTGAAGCAGACGCAATATTACTAACTGCCATTACCAAGCTATCCCAACTTTTAGGTAAAGAGCATAAGATTAAGAGAGCCTTAATTTCATCATAAAAAACTATTTTAACTGAATTTAACTGATTTACTAATCCATGGAAATCACTAAGATGACTATATACCAATCCACCTTCCTGCATTTGCAAATTAAATAATTGCTTCATAAGAAATACCTTATTCGAAGCTAAGGGTTTTTCATATAAATTTGCCAAAGTATCCATTAACTCTACCGTTGTCTTTGCCTGTGATAAGTTGGAAATCACAGATGATGCTAGGCTCAACCTTATAGATCCAAGAGCCTTTATATCAAGAACATTACATTCTTTATCTTGCATATATGTGGGCTTACTTGAAACCCCACCCAACAATAAATATAGATCTTTCTAATACAGATAATCTTCTATCTGCATCCTCCATAATTGATAATTCTTTCCATTGAATTTCTCCATTCTTAGTTTACTTTTTTTTGCCATTACTTTACTCCCACTTAAACAGAAACCCTTGTGAGTGAACCTGTAATCAACAAACATTAACCTGCTCTGATGAACCTGGTTAGTGAACCAAGCTCTGATACCACTTGTCAGTGATCCTAGCTCTGATACCAACTGTTAGGACCTCCTTAGAGTACAATTGATTACTTTTGTATAAGCAACTAAACACAGATTAAACCAGAAGTAATAAGTAACTAGAACCAGAAACAACAAAGAATAGGAGATACGAGAAACAATAAAATCTATATTAAACTCTTCAAGAAGGAAATACAATGAAGAAATCTCACTCTTCCCACACCTCTTGGATGTACAGTAATTCTCCCTCAAGAGTTCTCTCTCTCTCAATCAATTACAACCAATTCAATAACTGAGTTGTTATTCCCTCCAGTGATAGTCAACCCAATGGTTGTCGTTGCCTACTTTCCAAGTGACAATCAACTCAACCGTTGTTGCCTCCTTGACCCACAGATCTTCTTGATCTTGCACCTTGCAGATCTAATTGATCTTGCTTACATTACAATATAGCCCCATGGGTCTCTTAAATAGATCCCAAAACAAACAATAATTAGAAACACAGACTTAAGACTAAAATTAGTCTTTACATGCAAACTAACTGTTCGTCTAAAATTAGAACAGTTATGGAAACACACAGGTTATCGATGTCGGTTCCTATCTAACCGATGCCGACCGACCATAACCGATGCCAGTTACTGTATAGCTAAAGATAACCGATGTCGATCGACCCCTAACCAATGTTGGTTGGCTCTGACTAATGTCAGTTACTGTGTAACCCAACAACCTCCACATTTGCACACCAGTGAAGCTTTTAGCTCCAAAACTCAACAACTCATTGATCCACCTTTGAAACATGGTATTCAAGCCTCAATATGAAAGGATTAAGATCCTTTGTCATAAAGTATTGATGTATCTAGTGTTCAACAATGAACACCATATGCAGAGGTTGTACCTCATGATCTCTCTGAGCCTAGTTCAACATATGGGTATTTGAGTCACCACTTATGAACGATGTCATTTCCCATTGTAGAACACCCTCTGGAGTAGGTTCTATGTAATCCATCATTATTACACCTATATTATATAAGAACTCTACTTAATATTTCATGGGAAAACACACTGATGGAGAAACACATTCTTCTATCTAAACCTGCTTGGTTAGAGACTTTGTTATAATAGGATTGTACACTAGTCACTCTTCCTGTTGTGTAGTGTGTGGTTGTCCAACTTGATACTCTATAGGTCTCAAATCATTTTGTCTTTCATTTGCATTGACCTTAAACCAACTATTATCCCTAGAGGCATAAGGAGACTCTGACTCTTTTGGGATGATATACAACTTTTTATCAAATTTATTAAGGGGTATTTTTATCCCCTTGATGCACCTCTAGCTGATTACACATACTGTTAATGGTCATTTGGCCATCGTAGGCCCATTTCTTACCAATTAAGGTAGGATGATGGGTCTCTACTATATTCATATTAATGACCTTAAACTCTCTGTGAAAACTTAGCTCAGCTACTTTAATCTCAACATCTTATAGCCTTCCAATGGGTTTGACCCTACCATAATCCATCAAACTGAGAGTAACTACACTGTAGCTTAAGGCAGTTTAATCAATGGCTTCCTAAGTTGATCACATAATCATATTAACCATGCTACCAAAGTCAAACACTGAATTCAAAATCTCATGTCCAACCAACTCAATGTCCATATGAAAATCAACATCCCATGGTTTCTTAGTCTTAACATACCATACTACTTTGTATGTTGTTAACCCCATTATGCGTACTCTATAAGATTATACATAAAATTAGTGATGTTATGCAAAATATCTTCATTTCATAGGGTACTGAGTAACTTCATCAAGTCTATCAAGGCATTCACAACACCATCCTTTCTCATGATTCTTACAATTTGCTTGTATATTTGAGCATTAATGGTTACATTATCATCTTTAGAAGCTTGTCGTTGGATTTCTTGCAGAACCTACATAGCTTGGTACATCAATTTTTTTAGTAGTAGGATTAAGATATTTGTTCTTCTATACATTTCTAATCCCTTGATTTTATGGAATTTATAATGGTGGTAACCCTTGTTTTATTCTTTATTGCCTAGTGACTGCTTGTACAAAAGCATTCTCCTTTTATTGCACATTAATCATATTTACGTTGGGTATTGGCTTCTCCTTCCTTTGTTGTTTAAACATTGGGATTCTTCTATTTGGTGTTGACCTTTAAATCTATAGTATACACATTATATTCATTTATGTGGATTAGTAGGGTAATTCCTAGCATAGTGATTGTATGCTCCACATAAATAACATTGCATAGGTGGTTAGGTTTGGCAATTTTCATTATTATGGCCTCCTTAATATCTTCGCATATAACCTCCCCTATATCCACCTCTATTTCATTGGTATCCCCAACCTTGTGTTTATTTTCCACCATACCCTCCTTGTTGGCTTGGCTATGCATCATACCCCCCATATTAGCGCTGAGGGGAACTTAGAGCCCAATTAGATGGTTGTTGTTAAAGGTTCGTATTGGTCCAAGGCTACTGATGGTGACCAAAATATTGATAAGATGGATATGATGCATTATTCCAACTTGTCAAAGCCTATGGTTGATATTGGGGTGATGAAGACATCCATCCAAGACTACACTGAGTCGCACTTGTCATCTCCACTTTTGGTCCTAGAATTGTCTGCTTTGTAGTTAATATTTTTTGTGCTGCCACTACGAAGACATTCTTAGTAATATATTCTTTCAACTCTTATAATGCTCAACAATTCTTTTCATCATGGTTAGTGGACTTACAAAAATTTCAAAACAAACCCTCTGATTTTTGTATGTAGTGTTGTAAAATATGGCACTTAGAAGTTGCATGCCCTATTACCCTACATATCTAACAAAAATCATTATTAAGCTTAGGACAATCATTTATATGATGTCCTCCCCATCTGCATTATGTGCACCATAATCTTAGTTTAGGATTATCGTTTTTATGCTTATCGTCCATTCTTCTCATGAATGCATCTATCTTGGCTTCAACCTTGGACCTAACTAAATGAACATCCCCATAATCCTCTATTTGATCAACTTGTAAAGTTACAGATCGAGTGTCAGCTTTGCTCAGGTACTAGTTCTATGCAATCATAAATATAATTCTTAATTGCAGCCATTATATGAACCAAGAAGCCTTATCTTTATATTCTATAATGAATTCAATTTTGTTCATGACATTAGAAAATCTTTGATCATAGTTAGCAACTATTTCACCATAATTTTGTCAAATCTCCTTTATGTCTTGAATAGTCTGGTTTATATATTTATTTACCTTAAATTGTGTTACTAACATATCTCTAACTTACACAAAGTTGAGGGTATTTACATTTTTTTACATATGAACCCTAAGGCTCATAGTGATAAAGCCCCTATGAGTTTGCACCTCTTAACATCATCAGAAGTTACCCCTTTTACATTTCACTTCATATTGCAGGTTACCAAATATTACTTGGGATTCGTAGACCCATCATATTGCATTATGTGAACAAACATACCTACATGGAGTGACATAGTTGACACACTTGTAATTGCTACCTTAGGTTATTGAATACTAGCAACTATGACCGAAGGTAGTTGTGCACTATTCAAATTAAGATAAATAAAATATAATTAAACAAATATTAAAATTTAATTTGAACAATTTTAAAAATTATATAATTTATATTAACAATTTAGAGATATTGTGAGACAAAATTATGAACATATATAGATATTCATTATGTCTAGGTATATCAATTTTTAAGAATTTGGTTTTCTATATATTTAGATTTCAGGGGAAAAAACTTGCATGCAGATGACTGATTTCATATATAAGAACATTTTATTCAAGTTAGAAAAAAAGACTAATATGTTGAAGGATAAAACTACGTGTTTGTTGAAAATTGAGGTTCTTTCAGGGTAAAAAAAGACTAATTTGTGGTTACAAAGGGTAAGCATTCTAACAACTGAGGTAAACTTAATTTTAGATTTCTTTTTAAATGATTTTTTTAAAGATATAGTTTACTTTGTTTTGAGAGAGTGTGAGAACCATAAATTATTAATTTTTCATAATAATTGTTTTACTGAAACATTTTAATAATAAAAATTCATAAAAAATAAAATATATATATATAAATTTAATAATATTTTGTTAAGAAGCCCTAAATTATATTTGAATTCACAATAGATTTAAAAGTTTTCTTATATATTAATTTTCCAAATATTATGGATTTCCAAGAAGTTTTAGAGTGTGGCTTTTATTTTTATAAGAACTCAATCTCATGATTATTTATAAGGTTGTGGACACCATGGTTTCATTTAAATACAAATAACATGGATTGTATTCCAGTTTTGATTTGAATGTATAATTTATGGTTAGAGTTTTGGTATGGGTAATATTATTAATGAATTTCTAAAAATAATATGTATTATAAGGAGTATACTTTTGTGTCTTTGGTATGTATGAAGTTAAAATTTAATATTTTAGAAGTGTTGAAGTTAAATTTACAATGTGTTGAGAAATAAAATAATATATTTAGATTTATCATTTACATTTTAACTTAAAAATGATATAAAAATATTAAATATATATATAAATAATTATGAATCGATCCAACACACTAACAAGATAATGTATTTTTCTGATAGGACACATGTTTTTCATAAAAAAATTGTTAGATATAGAATAAGTCCCTCTTTTTTACTATCACTCAAACAACCATTATAATGGCCAAAATTATTCTACCAATAAACAATATATTCTTCTAATGATTGAAATATGGGATTTAGTTCAACTCTTGATAATAATACAATAATATTGGTTGATAATGCAATAGAAGTTCCTTCAATAAATACAATTAATACCTCTAATTTTGTTATGTGGTTAGAATATTGGACTCTAAGAATCTTTATAAAACTCGCAGAATCTTGAGCCACATAGGGCTTTGTGAGTTTTGTAATGTCTTTTCATCCATTATTATTTATTTTTTTAATACTATCAATGAATATTATTTTCAACAACACTTTTAATATATCTTAATTTATGTTTGAATTATTTTAATATGGTTTTGTATGTATTTATTATTTTTTTAAGGTAGGTTATATAGGTTTCAAGTTTGTCATTAGTACCAATTATAATGTAACAACTTAATCATACTATGACATTTATCAAATATAAAGTTTGGCATATAGTTTGGTTGAAGATTTTTTTTATGAAGTTTATTTTGCATTATATTAGTTGAAAATTAATTTCTTAACTATGCAAGGATGTTTTTAATTAATGAAAATTATATATTTTTTATGTTTAATCGAAGCTTATTACATGGAAAATTTTAATTTAGATTATAGTTTTAGGATAAAATATATATTTCTTTATTTATAAAACAATATATTTCATTGTTGTCGTTTCAAAGAGTAAATGGGCCTACCATCCTTTGGTCATAGTGAAAATGTATTGTCAAGTAAATGACAATAGTATGTTGCAATTAATGCCTCTGTGATATTCATTGCCTTGTAGTGATTGGGACTTTATTTCCATGTTCTTGAAAATAATGTATCGGGGTTTGCTCACATTAATCCCATCTTTAAATCATTGTTCATCCATCCCTTCATATTGTGTACAAATAGTCATGGGCTAACTAAAGAGGTTGTTTGATGAGGCTTTAATTTCAAGCTAACACATTGGGTGTTGAAAAGTTGCAATAAAATGTGAGGTTACATTGGTGTAAACTGGTGGCTACATTTCAGATATGAAAGAAAGGAATTTTTAAAGGTCAAGTTGATTTATTTTTTCAAAACATGAATTTGGTAACTCTTCCAGGTTTCCCAATCTTCATATTTTCCTCCAAATAGGTTACATCAATAGAAATAAGTAGGTGAATGGAGTATAGTTTTTTTATTGTCGGGTTTTTGGAATGAGAATAGACCTAAATCGTTTAGCTAGGTTTCATTTTATCAAGGAACATGTCTTATTCATTATCTAATCTATATTGCAACCTTGGTTTCATAATTACATATCAATAGGTTTTGTATATGTTAATAGATTGATGTTTGAATTTTGTTTGAATATGTTAAAGGATCAAAACATTTGACCGATTGTCATCATAGTATAAATACCAATAGGCTTGTTACAGGTTTTCCTACTATTTGAGAATATTTAGATGATATAAAGTTTTATGAGCTCTTTGTAAAAAAATAGAAATGGTATAAAGTTTTCCATCTTCGTATACACATTTAATAAGGTAATTTTATTTATTTTTAGAAAAAAATTATATAAGTTTATAGGTAGTAGAGCATAGTTTTTGAATATATAAATTTTTTAATGTTAAATAATTATTACTTAATTTTTACTTAACATACCTCATTATAATTCAAGCATATATCGTTACAAATAGTTTAATAACTTTTTGACTAAACTGATAATTTTTTTGTAAAACTTGTATCTAAAAAATATACACGTCATTGCTTATGCTTTCTTTATAAGTATGTATGTATGTGTACAACACACACACATGTGGGTGCACGTGCACGCGTACGCAGAGAGAGAGAGAGAGAGAGAGAGAGAGAGAGAGAGAGAGAGAGAGAGAGAGAGAGAGAGAGAGAGAGAGAGAGAGAGAGAGAGAGAGAGAGAGAGAGAGAGGAAGTTAAGGTCAAAAAATTATGTTCATACACTTGAGGTTTCAATTTTTCAACTTTCTTGACTTGTATAATTAATTAAAAATATATATTAATTACAAATAATAAAAAATATTTTCAACAATCTTTCACTTACCTAAAAAAATAATGTCTATACACATGCAATTTAGTTATTTTAAAACTAACATCTATTATGTCATTTTCATAAATATATCAATTTCGCATAATTTTATCATCTGAGTATTAAAAAAAATTACATATTTAGAAACAACATTCAAATTTTCACAATTCATCTTTTTACATCATCATGAAATTATTTGATCAAATTTCTCTCAAAGTATCTCTAAATTTAAATATTGCTATTTTGAAAACAAAGGTGGCACTTTAAACCTCACATTTTCCCCTCATTACCCTAAACCCACCCTGATCATGATTAACACATATTACTTAGGATGGATTTCTATAATTATAATCATAGGGATTTGCAAGTTAAAGTTACAATCCTCAATGAACATGTCACTATTTAAATTGCCAAGTTATTTTGTTGGAATGATTATAATCATGTCATTAATGGAAAAATCATCCATAGGGAAGATATGTGGCTATTGGAATACTAAGTGGATTTCATAACTCAACAATTAAACAATGTGATAGAGGCCCCAAAAAAAAAATGATTATGCATTACTTTATCCCAAAAAAAAATGATTATGCATTACTTTATGACCTCATGGCATAAGTGGATTTCATAACTCAACAATTCAACAGTGTGATGGAGGCCACTTAAAAAAATGATTATGCATTACTTTATGACCTCATGGCATTTGAATGATTGCCATGTGTCTTTTTGATTTTGCAACTTCACTCAAAAGTAATTTGCATATATTTTTATTTAATATTTAAATTGCAACCTCTTTTTTAATCATAGGGGCAATTTAAAGTGGCCCATTAAAATTGTAAAGTGGATTTAAAATAGCCAATTGATTCTCGCAAAACTTGAAGTTAGTGAAAATCTACAAAGCCACTTCATGCAAGTTTCATTTTAAGAGGCCATATCCCAAACCGCCTTAGATTCATTTAGGTGAATCTGATTCGTAGCTATGGCAAATCGACATGTCCAAAATATTTTCCAAATCACCATTCCACCACATAAATTTAGGTACCAAATAAATTACACATTATTTTTGACATATTAAAGCCAAACCAGGTATTTACAAGCCAATATTAAAGGCTCTTCTTTAGTGTGGCTCGATTATGGGTGAGCCATTTGACCCCTGTGGCAGAGCTGAACAACTCTGCCTAGCTCTACCCTCAGTAGAGCTGAATGGCTCTATCGATAGTAGAGATGAATGGCTCTGCCCATGGTAGAGCTGAATGGCACTGTCATGTTCAACTTTTCCACTAGTAGTCATTCAGATCTACCTCGGGTAGAGCCATCAGATCTCTCACTGACAAAGTTGTCAGCTTTGCCACCAACTTAGCCATGTGGCTTTACTATCCAATCGAGCTATCTACCTATGTCATCCAATTGAGTCATATGGTTATGCCATATAGTCAAGTCATTTGGCTCTATCGAGGTCATAACCATTCAGCTGTGCCATTCAATTGAGCCATTCAGTTTTACCAAAGGCATATCCATCTAGTTGTGCCATCCAAGTGAGCCGTTCGGCTCTACCATTCGGTTGAGCCATTTGACTCTATCATTCGGTCGAGCCGTTTGACTCTGCTATCCGACCGAGCCATTTAGTTCTACTGTGAATGTTGTGCAAGTGAGGTTGATCTTTTTGGATGAGTTATAGGTGTGGTTGTTGTACTAGGTTTATGCCCTCGGGAGTCAGGCCACATGCTTCAATGCTCTGAAATCCATCCAAAGCATACAAGCTCACCAAAAAAAACCATTGAAAAAGATGAAACCCTAAGTGCATAAAAATTTAATTGTTGCATGGGTTTGATCTTTATGTCACCCAGGGTTTCCTCATTTTTCATGTGGATAATTTTTTTGGCTAGTTCATATGTTTCCATATGCATTATGAAGCTATCCAATGGATCCATGACATGGTTGCTAGAGATAGCTTCACCAGTTACTGATTCAAAGGTGCACATGTCAGGATTTGTTTGAAATTTTGGTTTCCTTATTCTTTTCCTTGTTCGGTTGCATCATTCAGTAATGTCATTCGGTGTGATTGTTTGATGCTATCATTCGACATGGTCGTTTGACTATGCCATTCGGTTAATCAGGATTAATAAATGTTTTGTTGTTTGCTATCGAGATCGAGGGGTATATATATGTGGTGAATTAAACTATTTTTGAAGATAATGTTGTAAAGGGTTGGCGAGTCGACCCTGAAAATAATATATATCCCTAAAATTTTGGTGATCCGATCCCATTTGCCGACCCTAAAAATTTGCCAAAACCAAAATCTAAAAATTATAATATTTGTGAATTATCGAATATTCATCGTTAAAAAAACCCTGACTCCATGAGTCCGTTGATGCGACTTAATAAGAGCACCCCACGTGTCTCAATTTAATTAGGCATAATAAAGGGGACAATATCAAGTAAAGATGTTTTGCATAGGTTTATGCCATGTGGCCACGACATACACAACAGTGAAAAGATGCAAATGCCACAAAACGTTAAATCAACATTATCAAATCCATGAACTACATAAAGTCATTTAAAAATCTAAAGTGATGTCGTGAGCTTCATGACTGTGAACCAATTAGAATTTGTAACATGTTTCACTGTGATTGGATGAAAAAAGACAAAACATGGATCAAAGAAGGCATCCATTGCCTGATCATTCCATGTGGCCGCAATTGATACAAAGATCAAATATAAAGGCAAGTGGATAGTTCAACATGGTCACCGCAAAGTATATAAAACATAAAGTGAACTTTTGACTCCAAAGTTACAATGTGTGGATGGATAGAATTCTCTAATGTGATCAAAGACCAAATTATAAACAAGTGGTTTTGATTGGTCATGTAATTAGAAGTTCATGGAAACACTTTTAAATTTTAAAGATACTTACTTGTTGTGCATTGAACTTTGTGTTTTATGCTTTTCACTACATGTTTCATTGGGAATTCACACCCCTTAGCTTTGCATTTATAGCATCTGCATGGAAAAAATTGGTGAAGATAATTTTTCAAACTCCACATCATCCTTGAATTTTACCTTAACTATATCCAATCATAGTAACCCATGTGGTAACCTTTAATTAGTGCACATGGCAGTTCTTGAATGGTCACACATAATAGCTCTTTCCAATCATACTAACCCATGTGGTAACCTTTAATTAGTGCACATGGCAGTTCTTGAATGGTCACACATAATAGCTCTTGAGTGGTCACATAGTCACATAACTCATGGAGTCACTTTTTAATTTATATTTCACATTCTATTCCATGGCCAATAGGACTGAGACACGTGGAGGCTTCTGATTGGCCACATACTCACAAGGTTCATAGAGAGTTTTTTCATAATTTTTCATTCACCTTTTTACTGTATGTGTTGCCTTAGCTTATTTAATTCACTTATAAATATGTTCACATCCACAAACCTTTATATCTTTCAGTTGTCAATGCTATGTGGCAAAACTTACTCAGCGATCCATGTTATTCTATTATCCTTCATTTCTCTTCATTTTATCATGTCCAATAGGGATGAAACACATGTCCATTGTTTATCAGGATAGAAGTGAGACATGTGTCATATTTTAATTAGTCACGCAAGAACATTGTTCATAGAGCTCATCCTTGCCTTTCAAATGATTTTTGCACTATGCGAATGTGTTAGAATATTCCATTTTACTTCATGCTCACAATAATCCTAATCTCTGAATATCTTTGACCCTTCATACATATGGTCATCATGTGGCATAGTCGTGATTGATAAACGTTCATGTGGGTTCCACTCTTTATAACATATGTCCTTTTAATTTGAAAACATGGTAGTTGTTGATTGACGCACATGGCAATAGTTGATTGGAACATGTGGCGACCATTGATTGGTCACATGTGGCGGTCATTGGTTGGTGTACAGTCATGGGCTCACAAAGTTTTCCAAGGCTCTAAACTACTGTGTACAAAGACCCTATGTTCATTGGATAACACCACTTAGAGCAAGACACATGGCATTTGTTGATTGACTCATAACCAAGGGGTTCACAAATTTTCTTAGGCCTTGAAATGTATTTGTAACGTCTATGAGTCCGTTCAAGTATTTTGTTTCACTTTATTTAATTTGACATTCACAACTATAGCTTTTTACTTTACCTTTGTCACAACTTTTACCTTGACATTTGTCATAATGACATGACAAAAACTCCACGTGAAGACGTTCTTGCTAGATTTCAAGTGGTCATTCTCCTTTGACTTTATGATGCCACTCAAAAAAACATATGTGTGAGTCTCACGTCACCTTTGGGCCATGAAATCACAAAGAAATCTTTGCATAAATAATTTCCTAGTTTGAACTATGCTAATCCATACACATTTTCATTTTGCTTTATCATCTTTTTAACTGTCTCACTCAAACCTTATGACCAAACAGATGATGGGTGGCATCCAAATGGACCCCTAAACTAATGGAGGCCATTGAACATAGATTCCATTTTACATTGAAAAATATTTTTATGAACGCATTCAAACTTCGAACAATTAAACACACAAAAGACTTGGGTCGGTGAACTTTATTAAGGTCATCTTCTATATATTTGCACCAATTTTGTTCTTTCTTCAAACATTTTAGAAGACACGAATCTATTGACAGCAAAAATATATGCGAGGATGTTTTCCAATCTCTTTTGACGGCAAAAATATATTCGCAGCAATGGAAATTCTTTATAAACACTGAAGTTTAACATTATTCTATGGTGAGGTAGAAGGATGGATTCGAACAGAAAAAACCTAACTCACAAAATCCTCCTGCTGTTAAATTTATTGGAGTTGAGCATTGGCTCAGCTGCAGGTCCCTTGTTACTTTGCTTCTGTTTCCTCCACGGGGGAAAACGGAAATGGTTTTCAGCGTGGCTGGAGACAGGAGGATGGCCTAATCTCATTCTGCCCATCTGGATCTCTTCCTGCACAAACAACTCCACCTCACAACACACCCATGTCACTCCCAAGCTTTGCCTGGCCTCCGTTGTGCTCGGTGTCCTTACAGGCCTGGATGATTTCTTCTATGCTTGTGGACTCGCCTACCTGCCAGTCTCCACCTTCGCTCTTCTGATTGCTAGTCAGTTTGCCTTCAATGCAGTATTTGCTTTCCTCTTAGTGAAACAGAAATTTACCCCCTTTTCAATCAATGCTGTAATACCAGCAGCGACCGGCCTGAAGGGGTCACAACTGGACAATATTGGTTGGCGTTTATTCTCACAATCGTTGCAGCTGGGCTCTATGGATTCATTCTTCCATTGATAGAGCTTGTCTATAAGAAAACCAGTGTGAGAATAACATACACTCTGGTTATGGAGACGCAGCTCATATTGTCCTTCTCGGCGACTGTTTTCTATACTGTTGGAATGGTGGTGAACAAGGATTTTGAGCCTATTGGGAGGGAGGCCAAGGCATCCGATGTGGAGGAGTTCAATTTTAACATGGCTCTGGGATGGAGCGCAATCTGCTGGCAGCTCTTCTTCATTGGGGTGTTCGGTGTCATATTTTTGACTTCTTCTCTGTTGAGTGGTATTATTATAGCTGTTTCTATTCCTGTGACGGAAGTGCTGGCAGTAATCTTTTATAATGAGAAATTCAGTAGGGAGAAGGGCATGGCTCTGGCAATGGCTTTGTGGGGATTCGCCTCATACTTATATGGGGAATACAAGAGTTCCAAGTTACAGCAAAGCAATACCGCAAAGGAGAACCAGCAAGTCCCTGAATCTGCAACCTTCCTGGAAGAAGTGGGGAGGGCTCTGGAGCTGCTTGTACAAGAGGCCAAGCCTAACAAAACCCCATGATCCTTTAACTTCCTTTATGTTTTGAAACGTGTATTTTTTATGTCTGTTGGCATCTTTTATTGCCATGACAATGGATCCTGTAGTGTGATTTTAAATATTAATTGAAAATCTATTATATAATTTTTGGTAGTTGGTAACCTTCTTTCATTTTCTAATCTTAATTTCTGTTTTTTAGGGAATTTGGAACTGTAGTTGTTAGGGTAGCGCACATTTAGGGGAGTCAGTTCAGTCTATTCCTATTACCCCAACATAGTTTTGTCTCCAAAATTTTGAACGTGAGTCCTTGCTTAATAAAAACCAAAAACTTACCAATTCACTTAATTTTTGAAAATTTTCCCAAATTCTTTCTTCTTCTTTCTTTTTGATTATGAACTCTGAAAATATTATCTGACAAACTTCATTTCTTAATGTTATAGATTGAAAATCTTGTGTTTAAAAGAAAATAAAAAGCTCATTTCTTAATATTAGGACTTTGAAAATCTTATCTGACTCCCCTCCCTGCGAAAAAAAAAAAAAACAAAAAGACAGTAATTTACTGTATTATTAGTTCAAATATGATTTTGAGAATTTTATCTCTGGTCAGATGTAACTTTCATCATTGCACTGCATTCAATTTCGAAGACCCTTTTTTTTTGTCCAAATAGATATTTAAGCCATGTAACTCCCTTTTAGGGGATACGACTATGCCTGGAAATTTGACGGTTTGTAACCTTAAACTACCTGTATGTCTCAATTAAACTGTTGATATGTTTTAGAATGGAATTAGCATGATGGTTCAGAATGAAATTAGCATGATAGTCCAAAAATTTAATTAGCATGTTAATCTACTGGTATGTCTTATACAAAAATCAGCATGGTAGTCTGTACCCTTAAACTCTTGATATGTATTAGAATAAAATTAGCATGTTAATTTAAAATAAAAAAATTTCAACATGTTCAGAATAATTAAACTATTGACATATCTCAGAATGAAATTAGCATTCTCTGTATCATTCAAAGAGAGTATTTTCACAGTTTATGAGTTAATTTTAATAAATTTTTTAAATTAAAATTGTGTTAAATTTTTCACATCAAAATTCACTCCATAAATCATTATCAGGGCAAAAGAATAAAATAAATCAAAATAAAATTAACATAACAATCTAAAATAAAAACTGTCCATATATCCCAAAATAAAATTAATATAATAATTCAGAATAAAAAATTGCAAACATATCCACAATAAAATTAGCAAAAAACCGTATCAATTACTCTGAACCCCACACAATATCTTTAAATATAAAAAAGACTTATATAAACTCATACGTATTGAATTCAAAACGTGCCAACAAGATAAGAGCTTCCACTATTTTTTAAATATTATTTTTTGTAAAGAAGAAATATAAATATTTATAATATGTAAATATGAATTTTAAACTGTCAAAATAAATGTTACTAACTTAACAGAGTTTAGCATTTACCAAAAAAAAAATTAAAAGTATGCCATGTATTTCATTGAGTAAAGTATGCCAGATTTTAAACGTGGTTAGTATGAAAGTAAAGTTTAACTACACAGAACAAAATACCAATTATAAATATTAAAATAAAGTTAAATAACGTACAGAATTTAAGGAGACATTTAAAGAAATGTTTAATTAGTTGAGATCATTTTTCTTCCTTAACTTGAGCTGCTGTTCTTTTGGCATGTAGAAATCAATCACTGAGTTTAAAACTAGTTTATGTTTTAACTTTAGTATATTAAGGTTTTTTTGGTTCAATGTTAACATATCATTTTTTTTAAAATTAATTATAATATTAATAAGTTTTTTTAAAGATATTTTGTTTCGAAGTTTCAATTCATTTTTAGATAGATTGTCATAAGTTAAAGTAGTTTCATCTATTCTTCGATAAATATTTTTTTTGTTTTTTTAAGTTTTATTCTTGGTCATTATTTGTTCTTCCTTTGTTTATTTTTAACTGTCAAACAAATCTTGTAATTCTTTCGAACTAGTTTCAGCGTTTTGATTTTCTTATATTTCGCTTCCTTTCAACATTGAATTCTAATGATTTTTCGATACTTTCTCTTAATACTTCAAAAATGTTAGATGTACAAGGAACTAATTATTTATGTATGAAAAATGGAATTTAATGTTGATTAATTGTTTATTGTTCAGTATGTTTGAATTCTTGAAATACATTTTAATTTTTTTATAGTCCTTAACAAAGTGACCATATTATTGACATTTGTAATAGTTGAAAGGTAATCTAAAACTTTGTATATAGGACCATCCTTCTAAATTTTGTGTAATTGTTTTAAGAAGAGATTTTCGTATATTTATTTTTATGCACAAGAAAAATTACCTTTCAACTCGGCATTAACTCAAAGAGTGGAATATAATAAGAGACTAAACATCTTGGAAATGGGACTAAGTCTTTTAACTTGAAAAGTTTGGATCAAAAGGAAAACAAGAATATTTGAGGACAAGAGTAGACACAAACTCCAAGAGCAACTTTGGAAAGAAACAAAAGTTAGTATTAATTATATTGTCTTCTCTTCCAAGCAAAGGAAAAAAAAGGAGGCAAACCCAGAGAAAATAAAAATACTTCAAAATTAGGGATCGATCGTAAATCACTTTAAAGCTATGAAGACAAGTAACAATCAGAAGAAAGAGAAGATAAGAAAAAATATTAAATGATCCCCTCTAGAACAAGGTTGGCACAAAATTAACTTTTAGGAGGCATCAAAAAATAGTCTTGGGAAATCTGGAGTAGGAGCAGATTTAAGGGATAATAAAGATCAAGTGATAGCTTGTAACTTCACCTATATTGGAACTAATTTAAATAACATAGGGGACACTGAGGGTCTCATTTTAGGGATGAAGCTAGGACTAGAAAGCAAAATCAAGAACATCATCATTGAGGGGGATTCACTCATGATTATTAAAGCCATGGAAAATCATAAAAACCTAAGCTAGAGAATTAAATGGATAATTGAAGAAGGCAGAAAAATTCAGAATCTATTCGAGGGAGTGAAACTCAATCATATCTTGAGAGAAGGTTATCAAGCGATAGATTGGTTGGCTAACTATGGTCTCCAGTCCCACTCGAAGAACAATAAAGGAAAAATGATATATATCATCTCAAACAAAGATATGGAGGAATTAAAGGATGTTATTAAAAAAAATGTTTAGTTTCTTAATTGAATATACCAGGGCTTAGTCCTTTTAGTAACTGTCATCAATGAGCAAGTGCATACATTATGCATGTAAGCTCATTTAAAAAAACATAGTTAATAGGTAGAACTCCATGCAAAATTCATGGACATATTAAAAAGAAAAAAGAAAAAGTGTTTGTTCTTTTTACAAAACATGTACGAGTTACTTTAGTATGAGAAGAAAGTTTGTTATGAAAGTTAACTTCTTATTGTATTCACAAGAAAAAGTGTTTGTTCTTTTTATAAAAACATGCATGGATTACTTTAGTATAAGAAGAAAGTTTGTTATGAAAATTAACTTTTTATTGTATTAGAAAATGGATATTCCCATAACTTTTAACATCAATAAAAATTTTAAATTATTGAAAAAAATGACTAAATACTGCTAATAATAATCAAATATTCGTCATCCCAAATAAAAAATAATAATCAAATATTTGTCATCTCAAATAAAAAAAGATAAAGAAAGTTTCACCTAAATAAGGACCACTTTAGATATCTCTCCACTTGAATTACAATCCATGCACTAATAGTTCGAAAAAAAAGGTCTTTGATTCCATTAAAATATGAATTAGTTTTTAAAATTAAATTATTATTCACTCTAAGTGATGGCTCGCGAAGGATCATGGATGACTTTCTTTCTCGTTGTGGTAAAAGAACGGTTGTAGCTTGTAGATAAATATTACTCTAGAGTTTTCGTGATCAAATTTTTAAACTTTGTTGTTTGCCTTTGATCTTTCTCTCTTATTTACTATTAGTCTTTTCCTGATTTATTTATATTTTTATCTCGATATTTTTTAGATTAATCTCTTATTTGTTGATAGGGAGATCTGGACCCCCTATCTATATCCTAAATTAATTTATAACTTCAATTAAAAACATTCTTCGAACTCACAATTTCAATTCAAAAATATTTACCAATAATTTAAAAACAAAACATGAAATAAAAGGTACAATCAAATAAAAATTCTGAACTTAAAAATGACTATGCAATTATCATTAAATGGAGAGAGGTGAGTAGGTATAGTAACTTTTAGGGTGGAGCATTCAAAGATCCTTATCCAAATTCAAACTTTATCATATGCATGCAAGTATCATCGATTGAGTATATATCAATGCAAATGATGGGACTACGAACGGCGGGTTACAAAAATAAAGTACGATGTTTTTTTTGTTTTATTGAGAAAGTCTGGTTTCATATTTTGTATTTTATTGTAAGACTACCATTGAAACTGTTGGGGTCTTAATTGATAAAAACTATTCGAGTTATTTTAAAGGAGGCTTTTAAATGATAAGAAAATGTTTCCATCGAAAGTATAAAGGATAAAAAATTGTTAAATTGATTGGCAATAAATTTGTTTCGTGTTTAATTAAGCACCAAAATGGGAGAGGGTGTATTAGTGGATTGCATATTACGTCATGAAAGATATGGAACAATCAACACTTAGATTTGATATTTTAAAAGTAGCACATTTAATTAGAACTTAAACTGTTCTTTTCAGTGCTAGTAACACCCACATTGTACATGAAAATGTTGAACACTTGGGTTTCAGGTTGGGTGGGAAATTGGACCATATTTAGTTGCTTCTCAAAGAAATTATGGTGGATGAAATCTCGAAGGGGCGAAAAATAGACATAATTTGTTTCAAACTTGAAATTGCCACATCTTAGTTTGAGGAGTCATTGCAGGGAACATCTCTTGTTGCACTAATTATGAAAGACGAGGAGTGTGTTAGCTTGTGTTTTTTGTTTTTCCTTTTTGTCATAGTCTTCAGGATTCTAATGTAACTAATTTTATATTTTTACTTTAATGAAAGGCTTAATCTTTTTATGCATGAAATTTACAATTTTATTATTATTATTATTATTATTATTATTATTATTATTATTATTATTATTATTAAGTAAATAAGTGGTAGCATTCGATCAATCATTTTTTTAAAAGTTATTAATATAAAATTTAAGTATTAAAAAAATAATTTTTTGAGAACAATATGACATTTTTATTTCAAAACTAATTTAATATTTAAAAACTTCAAACTTCTTTAGTCTATAATAATATTTGAAAATATTATTAAAAAAAATTAATTAACATTTAAGACCGTACTATATAATTTATTATCAAAATCAAATATATAAAAAATATTTTTCAGATTTTAATTCTATTATTTTAACCAATGTGTTATATAAACTATAATTTACATTAAGTGTTCATAAATATAATAAGCCAAAAATATGAATGTATCTAGATATGCTTCATATCTTGGTATATTGATTTTAGGAGAACAAAAAATCACATCAAAGTTTTAATAATTTAATTCCTTTTTATATAAATTTGGATATTACTTTTAAAAAACTTGCATGTGAATGACAGATTTTATATATATAAATAAATTAGAAAAAAATTAATCTTTGAGGACAAACAAGCATCCTAGTATCAAAAAGGTTTAAATTATATATTATAAAGAGAGATATGGTATGCATATTAATATATTAGAAAAAACTAAAATTACATATTATAAGAAGACAAATGAAAAGCATTTTAATATAAAAAGGTTAAAATTACATATCGTAACCAGACTACCAATATCAAAAAACCACAAACTACATGTCATAAAGAGTATATTTATGTCCTTAAAATATATGTGAAGTTCGAACTTAATGTTATGGAAATACATATATTAAATTTAAGATGAGTTAAAAATAAAATAACACATTCAGATTGATTGTCTAAATTTTAATATAAAAAACATAAATATATTAATTATACATAATCTTTAAGTATTAACCAACCTAACATACTAACAGATAATGTCTTCCTTCTTTAAAAAAGACATGTTCCTGAAAAAATCATAAGACTAAAAACAATTCCCTCGTTGTTACGACTCAAGCAATCATTACAATGGCCAACTTTATTCTATGAGTCAGCAATTAACAATGGTTGTATCCAATTCCCAAAAAAAAAAACTTGTGATCAAAATTTTCAAATAGTGAGATTGTGGAGACAAGCAAGGAGTTAGTAAATAAAGGTAAGGACTGGTCTATCCTTTAAAAACTTTTTTATTTTTTTTAATAATTTTTCTATCAGAAGTTTGTAAAATTAGTTTTTTTAAATATTTTAAAATTTAAAATTATTATATTTTAATATTAATATATTTTGAATTGTGCTATAATGAAAAAAGTAGATGTATTAAAGAAAAGGTTTTAGTGATAGTGCACCTTCCAATTATGATATATATAAATATTAAAGTGTATTAGAAGTTGAACATGTAATATTTGTTAAATATTTGTTCTATAAAATTAAAAATAACCAATCATATCTTGACAAGTAAGATTCAAGTATTGATATTTTAATAAACAATTATTGGTACTCTAAAGGTTAAATTTTGGTCATAAGTTTAAAAAATATATTTTATGACCTCTCATGATAAAATCAATTATATCTTAAAATATATAATGAATTAGACTTTGAAACTTTAGTTATAAGTAGTTAAGACAACATATTAAATTGAGTAAAAATATTTGAATTTATTATGATGTTATGACATCTTAATTTCCTGTCCAAAATTAAGGTGCGTCGTTATTGGAACTTTTCCTTTAAAACAATAACCACCTAAATTCAAATCCCATTAACAATGAAACAATCTACGATCACTTGTTTTCCGAGTAGATCCTACAAAACAAACTCTTAAGTAAGGTCCTCACTTTTTCCCCATCATTCATTGTTCAAGACAAGACAATGTTGAGTGCCCACATTACTCAAAACAATAGATTAAACCCCTTGCATTAAGAAAACCATTGTGAGGATAACATACACTCTGGTTATGGAGATTCAACTCATAATGTCCTTTTCGACAACCATTTTTTGTATGATAGGAATGGTGGTCAACGGAGATTTTCAGGCTATTTATTTTTTCTAAATAGATGTTTAAGCCATGTAATTGCCTTTTAGAGAAATAAGAGGATGCACCCATCCTTGAAAATTGACGGTCTGTAGCTAAAGTTGTTGGCCTGTCTCAAAATGAAATTAGCATAACCATTTGTTGCCTTAAATTATTGGCATGTTTTAGAATGAAATTAACATGATGGTCCAGAATAAAAAATTGCCATCATGTCCAGAATGATCAAACTATTGGTAAAAAAACTTCTTGGCATCTTAATACTTGTCCATTGCTTTGGAAACCTGAGACCTTTAGACAAACTATGTAGACTATGTAGAAATAGTGTGATACTCTTAACACATATACGTTCACTAGGGACAAATTTGTACATGTTCTAGACATACCCATATGACCATGATTATCTGACTATGGTCAAGTTTATACTCTTCTTACCAAGTTTGTCCTATTGCAATTGGGTTCAACCTGCAAGGGTTTCAGAATATATAGAATATGTGAATCTCCTCTTAAACTTAGCTTTCACTTTAAAAAAAATAGTTATGGAGTTGGAAAACCACTGAGGTAGCACTGCAAACTATGCATCTCGCATGCACAAAATTAGACCTCAGTGTATTTATGTGAGTGTGTCTATGGAATAGATCATATAAGGTTTTGTTAACCTCTTCTTCCCTATTAGTGATGATCTATCAAAGTTTAGTATAATATCTTCCTTTGGCACGATGAAAATGTAGATAGACCAAGATATGATGACAATGTCATAATTGTATAAGATTCGATTTGATGTTTGGCTTGAGTGATACTTGATGCTTTGATACGAGGTAATTGGCTAACGGACCGACAACATAAAAATGGACAAATCCATATGTTTATAGGTTTGTCTACAATAAACTTGTATAGTGTACGAGTTTGTCTAAGATAGACTCGTATAGTGTATGGGTTTGACCATAAGATGATTCCCAACTTTGTTTTCGAGGCAAGACATTGAATAGTAATAAATAGTCCAAATGTGTTAATGGAAGTAATTTTGATAAGTGGTGATGTGTTTTTAGGCTCAATGGACCAAGTATAGACCTATTGTGTAAAATGAAACATAAGAGTTTTTAATAACACGCCACAATCTGCTAACCAACTCATATGCCAAATAAAAACACATTTCTCATCCACAACTCTCTCAAACAAATTATATTTGACTTTTTAAATATAGAAGATTGCAAAATTTCTTAGGAATTGCAAATACATTTTCACTACAAGCTTCAGAGGTTTACTATTTATCATATTCATAAATGGAATCATATTCTATAGTTTGTGTCCTTTTAATTTTAAAACATGGTAGTTGTTGATTGACACACATGGCAATAGTTGATTGGAACAAGTGGCAACCATTGATTGGTCACATGTGGCAGTCATTGGTTGGTCCACAATCATGGGCTCACAAAGTTTTTCAAGGCTCCAAACTACCTTGTGCAAAGACCCTATGTTCATTGGATAACACCACTTAGAGCAAGACACGTGGCATCTATTGATTGACTCATAAGCAGGGGTTTCACAAAGTTTCTTAGGCCTTGAAAAATATTTTCAAGGTCTGCAAGTGCGTTAGGGTATTTGTTTCACTTTATTTGGTTTGACATTCGCAACTGTAGCTTTTCACTTTACCTAAAGTTATCACGATGTTCACCTTGACATTTGTCATAGTGACATGGTAAAAACCCCACATGAAGAAGTTCTTGCTAGACTCCAAGTGGTCATTCTTCTTTCACTTTATGATGCCACTTAGAGAAACACACATAGGAATCTCACGTCACCTTTGGGCCATGGAGTCACAAAGTGATCCTTGCTTGGATAATTCCCTAGTTGAACTATGTTTATCCGTACACTTTTCCATTTTGCTTTATACTCTTTTTGACTTCCTCACTCAAACCTTTGTGACCAAATAGAAGATGGGCGGCATCCAAATGGACCCTAAAACTAAGGAGGCCATGGAGCATAGATTCCATTTTGAATTAAAAAATATGTTTGTGAATGCATTCAAACTTTGAGCAATTAAGCACGTGAAAGACTTAGGTTAGTGAACTTTATTAAGGTCGCTCTATATATATTTGCACTAATTTTGTTTGACTGAAAAAAGCTTATGCAACCACAAGTAACCAATCAAAAGAAGACAAAAAAAAAATCTTATATCTCTTTATTTGTGTGTGCACTCAAAAAATGGTAAACCCTAACAAATAAAAACAAACCGTAAATATATCGATTTGATCAAGATTTTTTATTTCATGACCTTGTTTAGAAACTTCTAAAACTTGAGCACAAATCTCTTAATATATTAAAGCACACTAATTAATAAAAGCTCAATAATTTTTGTGAGCTTAGATCCTTTCAGATTTATAGTACAATTTTTTATATATTTATTTATTCATTCTAAAAAAATTATAATTTTTTTCATATTTTTTGATTTTTAATGTAAAGATTAACATTGTGATCTTTTAAAATTTTGTGCATCCATTTTCAATTTAATGTTGATGATTCAAGAATATCTATTCCATCAAATTAATTTAAGTATAGACCTTACATTTTTCTTTTTTTATTATGACAAACAAACACTTTATTAAAAATATTTTATTCTTCAAATATTTTAGAAAACAAAAATCTATCTATTTATCTTCAAACATTTTAAAAGATATATTCTTTATATTTCAAATATTTTAGAAAAGAGGCTTTAATCTTCAAATATTTTGAAAGACAATAATCTATCGCTTTCCAATCTTTTTTTTCAAAAAGACAGATCCTTCAAACATTTTGGAAAACAAGAATCTTTTGACTGAGGACATTTTAGAATCCCTTTTGACGGCAAAAATATATTCGCAGCAATGGAAATGCTTTATAAACAGGGAAGATTAACATTATTCTATGGTGAGGTACAAGGATGGATTCGAACAGAAAAAGCCTAACTCACAAAATCCTCCTGCTGTTAAATTTCTTGGCGTTGGGCATTGGCTCAGCTGTAGCTCCCTTGTTACTTCGTTTCTATTTCTTGCACGGAGGAAAACGGAAATGGTTTTCAGCCTGGCTGCAGACAGGAGGGTGGCCTATTCTCATTCTGCCCATCTGGATCTCTTCCTGCTCAAACAAATCCACCTCAGAACACACCCATGTCACTCCCATGCTTTGCCTTGCCTCCGTTGTGCTCGGTGTCCTCACAGGCCTGGATGGTTTCTTCTATGCTTGGGGACTCGCCTACCTGCCAGTCTCCACCTCAGCTCTTCTGATTGCCAGTCAGCTTGCCTTCAATGCTGTATTTGCTTTCCTCTTGGTGAGGCAGAAGTTTTCCCCTTTTTCAGTTAATGCTGTAATTTTGCTGACCCTGGGTCCAGTTCTGCTGGCCTTCCATACCAGCAGCGACCGCCCTGAAGGGGTCGCAACTGCAAAATATTGGTTAGGGTTTATTGTCACAGTCGTTGCAGCTGGGCTCTATGGATTCATTCTTCCATTGATAGAGCTTGTCTATAAGAAAACCAGTATGAGAATAACATACACTCTGGTTATGGAGATGCAGCTCATAATGTCCTTCTCGGCGACTATTTTCTGTACTGTTGGAATGGTGGTGAACAAGGATTTTGCGGTTATTGGGAGGGAGGCCAAGGCATCCGATGTGGGGGAGTTCAATTTTTACATGGCTCTGGTATGGAGCGCAATCTGCGGGCAGCTCTTCTTCATTGGGGTGTTTGGGGTCATCTTTTTGACTACTTCTCTGTTGAGTGGTATTATTATAGCTGTTTCTATTCCTGTGACGGAAGTGCTGGCAGTAATCTTTTATCATGAGAAATTCAGTGGGGAGAAGGGCATGGCTCTGGCACTGGCTTTGTGGGGATTCGCCTCATACTTATATGGGGAATACAAGAGTTCCAAATTACAGCCAAGCAATACGTCAGACGAGAACCAGCAAGTCCCTGAATCTGCAACCTTCCCGGAAGGAGAAGGGAGGGCTTTGGAGCTGCTTGTACAAGAGACCAAGCCTAACAAAACGCCATGATCCTGAACTTCCTTGTTGCTTTTAAACATGTGTATTTTTTATATGTCTACTGACATCTTTTATTGCCATGACAATGGATCTTGTAGTGTGATTTTCAATGTTAACTGAAAATCTATTATATAATTCTTGGGAATTGGCAAGGTTTTTTCATTTTCTAATTTTAATTTATATCTGTTTTTGGAATTTGGAACTGCCATAGTTAGGTTAGTGTGCATTCAGCGGAGTCAGGTTGGTACGTATTTAAGGGAGTAGGGTCAGTTTACTCTTATTACTTCAACATAGTTTTGCTTCCAAAATTTTGAACATGAATCCTTTTTTGAATCTACTTAATTTATGGAACTTTTCACCAAACTCTTTCTTCTTCTTTTTTTTATTATGAACTCGAAAATATTATCCAAAAAACTTCATTATTTAATTATATAGACCATAAAAACTTTATTTATTAAAAGGAAAAAAAAACTCATTTCCTAATATTATGAACTATAAAAACCTTAGACCGTAAATACAAAAGTTCCAAATTACAGCAAAACAATACGGCAGAGGAGAACCGGCAAGTCAACTGAATCTGCAACCTTCCTGGAAGAAGGGTGGATTTTGGAGCTGTTTGTAAAAGAGACCAAGCCTAACAAAACCCCATGATCCTTAACTTCCTTTCTGCTTTTAAACGTGTATTTTTAAAAATCTGTTGACATCTTTTATTGCCATGACAATGGATCTTGTAGTATGATTCTGAATGTTAATTGAAAATCTGTTATAAATTTTTTGAGAATTAGTAACGTTTTTTCATTTTTTAATTTTAATTTATGTTTTTTGGGGAATTTGGAATTGTCATCATCAGGGTAGTTACATTCAGCGGAGCCAATGTATTTAGGAGAGTAAGCTCAGTCTATTCCTGTTACCCCAACATAAATTTGCCTCCAAAATTTTAAATGTGAATCCTCTCTTGATAAGAGCCAAAACTTACCAATCCACCCAACCCTTAGAACTTTTCCCAAATTATTTTTACTTCTTTCTTTCTTTTTAATCATGAACTCTGAAAATATTGTCCTAAAAACTTCATTTTTTAATAGCATAGACTGTGAATACCTTTATCTTTAAAAAAAAAGTAAAAATCTCATTTCTTAATATTATGGACTATGAAAACCTTATCTGAACCCCATCTTAAAAAAAAGAAAAAAAAAACACTAATTTACTGCATTATTAGTTTAAAATATAATTTGAGAATTCCAGGCCTGAACAGATGCAACTTTCATCATTGAACTGCATTCGATTTTGAAGACCTTTTTTTATTGTCAAATAAATGGTTAAGTCATGTAACTACCTTTTAGGAAATGCGACCATGTCTGAAAGGTTGACAGTCTGTAACCTTAAATTGCCGGCATGTCTCACTTAAACTGTTCGCATGTTTTAGAATGAAATGAGCATGATGGTGGAGAATAAAATACTGCCAGCATGTTCAAAGTGATTAATTTATTGGCATGTTTCATACTGAAATTAGCATAATGCTTTGTAGCTTTAAAACTCTTGGCATGTACTAGAATAAAATTAGCATGATTATTTAGAATGAAAAAATTTGAATATGTTCAGAATGATTAAACTACTAACATGTCTCATTATAAATTACCCTGACTGTCTATATCATTTAAAGAGAGTATTTCCATAATTCATGAGTTAATTTTAACAAGATTTTTTGAATAAAATTGTATCAAATTTTTTACATCAAAACTAATACTCCATAAACCATCATCAACTCATACACATTGGATTTAGAACGTGCCAGCAAGATAAAAACTTACCAATCCACCCAACCCTTAAAACTTTTCCCAAATTCTTTTTACTTCTTTCTTTCTTTTTAATCATGAACTCTGAAAATATTATCCTAAAAACTTCATTTCTTAATGACATAGACTGTAAAATAATTTTATCTTTAAAAAAATTTAAAAATATCATTTCTTAATATTATGGACTGTGAATACCTTATCTTTTTAAAAAAATAAAAAATCATATCGTTTAACATTAATGCATTTAAAATGAATGATACTCTAATATATCTGTGACTGTAGCATGTGGCTGTAATTGGAGTCCATATTTTTTAGACTTCATCACAGAATCTTCAAGTTGCACGTCATTTTCTTACAAAGATGATATAAATCCATTGTCACAAAGATGATAAAAATCCATTGTCGCGATCCGCCATGACATCTCCAGTAAAAAGTAAAATGACAAATGTATCGATCTCTGTTTTTTGTGTCAATTTATTCTTGTCTGCACGCCCCCGTCAAATTGAAAAGAATCGTAGGAAGCCCATCATGTTGTCGCTTGCTTACACCTGTGGAGGTATTTGTTTGTTTCGCTAGTTGAAGGGTCATATTTTGTGGCCATTAATTAATAAGTTTTATTTTTATTTTTATTTTCTCAAATGATGGATAATGGTTAGTGATTTGTGGAGCGAAAAAATAAAAAAATATTTTTTAAAATTATAAATTTAATTTTTATGAATTGAAAATATAAGAAATTTAATTTAATAATATTTTTAAATTAAATTATTTCATTCCTAACAAATAAAGTAATCTATTTGTATCCTTTTTAAAATACTTTTTATAATAATATTAATTTAAAAATGATAAATCAAAATTATAATAAAATATTAAATGAGTTGTAATTTAGCTATTAAGATGATGATGTAACAGATGTTACATAACCATTCACAAAATACAAATTTTAAGATATATTAAAAAAGAGATAAGTCTAAGATTATGTTTTGAATATTAATATTAAAAATTTTCAATTAAAAAATTATAATAAAATATTAATATTAGATATTATTATATAATATAGAATAATTGTTTGTGTTTAAAAAAGTTAAGATGATGATAATAATAATAATAATAATAATAATAATAATAATAATAATAATAATAATAATAATAATAATAATAATAATAATAAGATGAGGTCCTAGGTTTAATTTTTATTGTCTTGTTCGTTTGCGATGGGAGTAATTTGATCGGAGTTTCTATGCACTGTTGGAGTAGTTCGATCGACGTTCTTGAGACCAATATTCCTGAATGTTTGTCAATTGTACGAAGGTGGTATGAAACCTAAGCACCAACTTTACAAAGGCGATATAAAACTTGAACACCTCATAATCCATGCTCACGCCAATTCTTGCTTTACTGAGACAGTAAAATACTGCTCTAAAATTGTAAAATGTAATAATCCTCACTGCATATATATATATATATATATATATATATATATATATATATATATATATATATATATAATTTTAAAAATAAATTATTTTAAAAGAAAAACTATTATATTTATTTTACAAATAGAATTTAAATAAATTTAATAACAAAAATGTGTATTTATAGTGGAGGTCACATACATCTAGATTTAAATGAGGTAGAGTATGCAACTCCTTAATCAATAGAAAAAGAATCTTTTTGTAAACAACTTTTAAACAAGTTTTTATATATCAAATTGATGTGTAGCTTGACTATTTTTAAAGTTTTTCTTAATTTATATTTTAATTCTATTAGTTAAAATTTATTATTAATAATTATTTATATAAAATATATTTAAAATAATTATAAAAAATGTTGATGTAATATTTTTAATTATAATAAATATATATTTATAAAATGAATATTTAAAATATTGAAATACAATTTAACAACCCAAAAAAAATCAAAAAGTGTGAGTATATATATATACTAAACAAAAAAAAATGGAAAGAGTAATTAGAGTATTTATGGCTTCAAAATACTGAAATGTCCAACATGTTATTATGTTATCATCTTTTTACATGATTTTGGGATGTGTGTACTTGTAAGTCTAAATTAAGTGGCATTGTTATGTTTATTGTTTCATGATGGTCCTCAAACCTTCTCCAAATCCCTTTTAGATTTGTTCATTTCAATATTTTTTTATTGAAAATTTGTTTTTGCACATATTAGGTTTACAACATGCTTCTTCAATTTTAACATTGAGAATATGTCTATGAAATGGATATTTAAAATATTAAAATACAGTTTAACAACTAAAAAATAATTAAAAAATAAAATTCAATTGTTGTGCTAAAACATGTGTTTTATTAATTTCAATCAACCAAACACAAAAAATTTGAGAAGGTGATTGGAGATTTGTTCCTTTAAAATCCCAAAATGTCCCGCACGCTATTATGGTGTCACCTCGTTAAATTACATTATTTTAGGATGTATGTACTTATTAATTATTGATTTAAATTAGGGCATTGGCATGTTTATTATTTTGTGATAGTCCTCGAACCTTCTCCCAACCCCCACCTGATATATTAATTTCTCTTTCCCACTCATTTAAACTCACCTTAAAATTTGTGTCCAAAGCATCATTAGTGCTTCTACATCCACCAAGAGTGTTAATGACATTCTTGGGTCCTTGCTGTGATACCTTCTAGCTCATGAGCAATATATGACCCCTTGTTCCATATTTTTTGATTGTTTGATGTCACATTAAATACCAATATGGTCCTAATTTAAATTCAAATTGTCTACAAATACACAATCATTATAAGTCATTTGGGAATGAATAAAGAGTACGCTCATTAAATATTTCATAAATAAAATAGAGAGATAAAACAATCTTTAGAGAATTTATCATTGTTGCACACAACTTTTCGTTAAGATTAATCACTGAAGGACACACACCACACAACACTTAGGTTTTGTAAGATATTAGAGATATTCTAATTTTGTCTAGTGGCTTTATAAGTAGATAGTACTTAAAACTCAACTAATCTAGACACAAGTCCCAAAACGCATTGTTTTTCTTAAATTTTAGATATTGTTTCCAATCTAGAGCAAGGAGAAGAAAATTATTGTTCAAACAATTGGAGTTGTAGTGTATAAAACTAAGAGAAGCTATTGGAGATCAAGATCTGAGAGCAACAAGGAAATTAATTTTGACTTGTCTTTCACTTTCTAAGAGCATCATTAATGTTTTTGGAAATGTCTATGGTGTCATTTTCACTCTAAACATATTATTCACATCATGTAATTTTTTAGGGTGAAGTTTTTATCACTTTTAGATGTATATTTTTACTGTAAATTTTGTATGAATGTCATCAAATTTATCTAATTTTAAAATTAATTATTTATATATATATATATATATATATATATATATATATATATATATATATATATATATATATATATTATTTGACTTAATTAAAATTAATTGAATATTTATTTCACAATTTAATGTAAAATTATTTATTCATATTACAATATTAAATATTTGGAAATTTGAAAATACGTTAAACCAAAAAGATGTGTGTGTGTGTGTGTGTGTGTGCGCGCGTGTGCTTATAAAATTTAGATGTATCAAAATTTTGAGATACATAAAAATTAATTAAATAAAAAATATTTATATTTAATGAAAATAATAATTTTTTAATATAATATTTCAAATTAAAATATATAAATAAAAAATATTGAAATATAATTGGAACAATTTTAAAAATTATATAATTTATATGAACAATTTAGAGACATGGTGAACCAAAAGTATGAACGTAAATAATAATCAATATGTTTAGGTATATCAATTTTTAGGAGAATCAAAGCTCGCATTAAGTATAAGAACAAGTTTGTTTTTAGACTTAGATTTCAGGAAACTTGCATGCAGATGACTGATTTCATGGTCGAAGGTTAAACTTATATATTTGTTGAAACTTGAGGTTCTTTTAAGGTATAAAAGGAGGAGTAATTTGTGACTATAAAGGGTAAGCATTCTAATATATAATATGTGTCTATCAACTGAGGTAAATTCAAATTTCGATTTTTGTAAATGATATAATTTATTTTGTTTTTAAGAGGAAATGTGAATCAAAAATTTTAATAAACTATTTTGTTATATAATTTTATATTAAAATTTTAATAATATTTTGTTTAAAAATATAAATTTATATAAAAATTTAATGATATTTTGTTTTAAAACTTTGAGCTAAATTTGAATTTATGACGAGTTTAAAGGTATTATATTTCTAAATATTATGGATTTCCAAGAGGTTTTAGAAGAGGGCCTTTATTTTTATAAGAATTCAAGTTCTTGATTATATAGATGGGATTGTGGACATCATGGTTTTATTTGAACACATATAATATGGAATGTATTTTAGTTTTGATTTGAATATATAATTTATTGTTAAATTTTTGGTATGAGGAAAATATAAAATCAAATAGTTAATAATATTAATGAATTTGTGGAAAATTTAAATAATATATGTTATAAGGAGTACAATTTTATATCTTAATATATATAAAATTAAAATTTAATATCTTAATATCGTTAAAATTAAATTTAAAATGTCTTGAAGAATAAAATAATGTATTTAAATTGATCATCTAAATTTAAATTTAAAAATGTTATAAAAACATTAAATATATAAAAAATAAGAATCATTACCCGACTGAACTAACTGACAAAATAATGCATTCCCCTTTAGAGGACACATGCTCCTCAAAAAAAAAAAAAAAAAAATTAAACAAAGAACTAAGTCTTTAATCCCAAATCCCATTGCCTAAACTGGGAGCTTGGAATGCAATAACTGAAGAAAAATTGTGATCCAAATTTTCCAATAATGAGATTGTAGAGACAAGCAAGGAATTGAGTAATTAAATGGAAGAGCTCGTTATCCTTGGAGAAATCTTCATTTGGTGATTTTTTTAAAAGAGAATAATGACCTTGTATAGAATGAATGTCTTTTCTCACACTAGAGATTAATTTTATGCTTGAGATTACCCTCATCAAGGAGACTCTAATTGAGAATATGAGATTTAGTTTAGTCTTCGATAAAAGATCAATTATTGTTAGCCAATAAAATTGGGTGATAATGTGATAAAAGTTTTTTCAATAAATATAATTAATGTAGATATTAATTTATTAATTTCATTATGTCTTAAGATTATTTTTATTAAGGAGGTTTTAATTGAGAAGATGGAATTTAGTTTGTTATTTGATAATGATCAATTATTGTCTGACAACAAAAGTGATTGATAGTGTGATAGAAGTTCTTCTAATAAATATAATTAATGTCTTTAAAATTAAATGGTTGAAATATTGAGAGTCATTAAATTAAATAGGTCCTTCAAATTTGCAATGTCTTTTTATCTATTATTATTTATTTTGTTATTAATATTAATGGATATTATTGATTAAATGCATGAAGTTGAAAGACAAAAAAGGGTTTAATTGTAGATATGTTTTTTCTTGAAAATTGAAAAATCTAAACTTTTGAAGATAATTTGAGATAATTACATTTAAAATTTGAGGATGGTGTAATAACATGAATTGTAAAATTTTGAGTCTAGTTTCCAAAATACCTTTTTTTTTTAAAAATAGTTAAGTATAACTAGGTCAAACATCTAAAATTTAAATAAGAACTCTTTTTTTAGGAAAACAGAGTAAATAGTCGACCATGCGGACCCTCAATTTTTGAACATTGTTTAAAATCATTGGGTAAATATTTAGATAAGATCATCTAGTTTGTAATCTATACTTTTTTTATAAATTTTCAATGAATATATTTTTTTATTAATTTTACAAGTAAATAGATAATGAAAACTAACCAAAAAATAGATAGCCAATTGTGCGGCCCCCCTAACTACCTAAAAAAAAATGAAAACTCATTTTTTAAAATGCATGTAGAATTAAATTTGGTAAATAATTATATAATTTTTTTGTATTTGGATCAATGAAAAAAAAGATACACAAACATATATAGACATGTATATTTGTGGCATGTAGTGGCCTAAAAAAACTATAGTTGGAAATCAACATAGATTGAAACCGTAAAATAGTCCAAAATTATTAAAAACATATATTTGGAAAGAGGAGAGTGTGATCGTCATCGTGGTAATAGTTTTATGAATTTTTTGTTAAAATTCATAGTGTATTTGGTGATGGAAGTTGAATTTTATTGTTTTCTATCAAAACTCTTGGATTCAATTGTGTGTTGATAGGTCCAATCCTTTGGCTCAAAAATTCAATCCATTTCCAAGCCAAAAGGCTTGCTTTTTGAATTCAAACTTTCTATAACACGTAGGAATTATATAATGTGTTTGCATTATATAACACATATGTGTTATGTTGTCATAGCATTATGAATATTAGGAATTAAGTTCAATTTGTTTTAACCAAAAACTTGCATCTTTAGAGATGCCATATATGTCTTAAATTTACATGACATATCAATCAAAAGTTTGTCTTACTTGTGTTTAAATAAACATCATATATATAGTAAATTGTTAATCAATTGTGTCGTTTACCCTTGTAACTGTTTTATAAATAAATGGATCTAAGTCATAATGCATAACATCTATTCATAAACATTAAAAATAAACCTAATCAAACTTAAAACAATAAAACTAGATTATATGCATACCTAATTTTTCAGTTGCAATAAATGACAAGGGAAGGGTTTAGAGGAATATCAACTTTCACACCAATCGAGAAACACTCATCAAAATTAGACAATGTAGAACAAGTCTAAATAACAAGGTAAAGCTAACCCATAAAATCTAAGGCAAACATAATATTCCTCCAAGAACCATATAGGGACTTTTGAAAGAGTAAGACCATTCATGAAGCCATGAGACCAAACATGACAAACACCAAATAATGAAAAATGATTTGGCAACTTTGTTTGCCCCAGTCTAAGGGTCCAAAAACTTCACTAACATTTATAAAAATTTGTGCAGATCTATGGGAAACTAATCTCCTTCAAAACTCTAATAAGGCAACTAAACTTGTAAATGGATAAGGAAAATGTTCATTTTGGGGCTTGTGTTTTTAAGTGCACTGACTACTAACCAAGTCCCTTTACACATCATAATATTTCAAGCAATGAACCAAGTATAAATAATGTCAGCAATGCAATCCAGTAATGATAGAGTGTACTTTATATCACTTTTCATGTTACAATGAATGTTTGTTTCACTAATAAATGCTTCACATTTCCTTAAACTCTTGAATCACTATTCTAAATGCTTGAGTTGATTACTTTCACACATTCATTGCATATATCTTCAATGTCCTATATACTAATATATTTATTGTATTTATAGACTTATTAAATTCAAATTAAGATTTTATTAACATGCAAGCCAACACACAACAAGAAGGAAAGCCAACAAACCAAGATCACATGACACGATAGGCCCAAAACAAGGGTAAAAAAGGCTTACCCACAAAATCATACATGATACACTTTTAGGGCCAAAACCACATAGTGTACGTTTTTGGAGAAAATATTATAAATCCAAGGAAACATGAAGGAAGGAGAGAGGAAAGATAGAGGTAATTAGGGGTAAAATGACATAAAACAGCCAATACATAGAGAAAAAATGCTCTAATAAGAGCCTAATATGGAATGTTGATTGGCAAACATAATAGTACCCTAGAATAATGTAATTTAATGACTTATAAATATAGCCATAACAAAATTAAGTGTCTACATTAACAAGAAAGTTGGTTTTAAGGTTGTCCTTCTCAATTGGACTAAGATTTTGTGAATGTGAGAAGGACATGCACAATCAATTATAAAGTGATAAAGGAATAAAGAGGATGTAGATGGGAGGGAGGAGATTGAATTCAAATCCTCATTTAGGAAGGTGAAGGATAAATGGATGACCAATGGCTAATAGTAACTAGGGTATGGTGATGAATAGATCCATGTGATTAATGACCAATAAGAATAAATAGGCTATCTATGGGAATAGATGGGACTAAAGTCAAAAACCTACTTGGGAAGGTGAAGGGCACATGAATGACTAACATGGCTAATAGTGCTTGGGATATGGTGAGGAATGAGCTTGCATGTGATAAATGACCAAGAAGAATAAAGAGGATGTGCATGGGAGGTGGGAGACTATTTAGTCAAAACCATGTTTTGGAAGGTGACGGGCACATAAACGACCAAAAACTAATAGTGGATGGGTATGGTGAGGAATAGGCCAATGCCTATCATGTACTCACTTATAACCTAGGTGTACTTGGTGATAGGAATGGTAAAGGTATTCCAACCCTAGAATCTGAAGTGTTGGTAACAAAATATCACAAAGGAAGCTACATATATGATATGCAAAAATAAGGTAGATCATATATATTATTCAAAAATGAAGTATATAAAAGCATGCTAGTATAAAATAAGGCACTTGCTTATATAATCAAGGTGAAACATAGAACTAGTTAAACTGACCTATGTGGGATAAAGCTTCACATAGGACAAACTCACTACAAGATGAAAAATATAGCTAAGACACTAAAAAATGTGAGAAATACACATGAAATACGTACTCTAAGACCCCCCCCCCCAAGTGAAGCTAAGGGATAACGAAAGCCAAAAAAAAATAATGGCATATCCACAGTATGAGTCCCAGTAACTAGGCCTAATAAAGTATTCATGTACAATATATATTCATGAAATAAAGATAGAAGATGTCCTCTTGAACACCCCCCAAACACAACTTATAAAACCCCAAACATGCCACACAACTCAAAGAAATGATATGATGCAAAATATTTGTAGCCTGTTGTTGAGTCAGAATGTACTCGAAGCTCAAAATGCCATCCTGAATGTGTTGACAAATGAAATGTATATGTACCTCAATATGTGTAACATCCCCACTATGATCTACCTAGAAAAGTGTTATTTTTTCTAAAAATAAACACATATACCAAAACACATTACATCTCAAGAATCTAACAAAGATCATATAAATTACATATGTGTGATAATGACAAATAATCATATAAATCACAGATCTCTAACATCATGAGAGTATGTCAAAACACAAATGTAGAAATTAATTATAAAAACTCATCCACAACTAATACAAATACACAGTTACCACTGTCAATGTGCAATAATAAATAATTACAAGTCTTTATGATAATTTTCAATAATAAGTACAATATTGTATAGTGTACAAATAATATACATGGGTTTCTCAGAGCATAGTTCTCGAACTTGAAGTATCTTTGATAATCTCCAGTGTCATCTTGTTAAGTAGTGTTGTTGTGGGGAGGGAAATCATCATCTAAGCACTTTTCCACACCAACCACAAACCAATGATCCCCCACACTAATCCCATCAGAAAATGGCCCTTCCTTCATGGATGAATAGATAGTGATAGCATGAGAAACTAGATAGACAAGTAAGTACCCGTGTGTTGTATGATTTCTAAACTAAACTAAACATGTTATGTATCATATAAAACTTAATCTATTACAAGATATCTCACATACATGTAAACCATACTCATGAAATGATAATGTCTCACTAAACATACGTTGGCCAAAGCTTTAAGAATAGTAATATAAAAATGATTTATAGATCAATCAACTTCATACACATCACTTAATTGAGCTACCTTCATCTGACATTGTATTGATAGTAAGTCAGTGAAGTCCATCTCACTCCTTGCTCTGCATTAGCAATGCAGATTAATCAAATACTAATTCAACAACAAGATTCATATAATTTACATCCTACTAACAAACACATCATGTAACATACTAAACATAGGAGTAACTGCAACATATATTTATTCCGTCAAATATATGCATAAATCTTACATTATTTTCTATCCCATACTAGAAATAATGATTGCAGTTATACCACCTAGGTAAATACACAATTAATTAGAGAGTTAAAATAATAGAATTTGTTTTTAGTGTAAGTACACCTTATGATAACCCATATTACCACATCCCAATGTTTTTAAGCATAACTACTAAGCATCATAATCAAAATAATGAAGTAGTCATGAATACATGGAAACACACATTCATATTTAATAGCTAGAACATCTAGAACTTTATTTTTCTAAGACATAAGAAATTTAGTCTAGCATTTGTTTTACATTTAGGGGTTTATGTGCAAGCATTCACTAAGTTAATTTTTAATTAATTATTTTAATTTAGTTAATACTCCACCTGAGGACTATAACTACAAGAATATGCCCCTATGTTTTAAATATACTAACAGGTACACTTACCTTAAATTCTTGCATTCAATAACCTATAGCTTATACTAATGTTGTTTTTACATCACATGCTTTTAACTCACAATTTATATTATGATAAGCTACTTGTACCTATCATGATAAATACTTTGATGGGTTTTCTACCTTTTGCATGTCTTATTTACACTTTTAAAATTTTATCGATATATTAACCTCAATAGCACCTATGGTTAAACATATTCCCCAATGAGCATCTTATGAGATTTTTCCACCATATACATAATGAAAGGGACTATCAACTGAGCTAGACAAATTAGAAATATCTACAAGAGATCCTATATTTTAATTAAATGCTTATAGTGAAAGAATAATCCATACTATGCTCTATATTTCACAACCATCTGAACATGTAGAACATAATCATTACTTGGAAAAGGGATTGTTTCCATTAAACACTTCCTAACCCATAGGCAAAAAAACATATTAATGAAATAATACTCTAAATCAGTAGTATAAATAATCGCACATATTCCTTTGTGTTAAACTATTTGTGCCAGAATGAGATTAATTATATAACTTATTAAATATAAAGCTTCCTTCTTTTTAATCATGACTATGCTATTTTTTTTAATTCAGATGGGGATTAAAACCTTCGTCGATAGTAAGGGATTTAGCTACATATGGTGACACCATTTTTATTGCAATGATTTGCTAATGAGCTCTTCTCCTATAAAGTCGTGGATACAACTATTAACTGGTAATATTATATACATCCAAGTTTTTATTTACTTACAACAATGACTTACTAAAAACACAAGCATGGGATTTAGAAGGTACAATGGCACCATATTTGTTGTAATGATTGGCTAGTATTCCAACTTTCCATAGAGCCATTAATAAATCAACTCTAATCGATTTCAACTATATTTTGACTAATTTACAGCAATGGTTTAAAAATAAGACATGGGATCACCAATACGGCTAGCTTTGAAAGTGTAAATAGATCACCATCAGGTGATTGTTTTATTATTAAAGTAAGTTGTTATGTTGTGGAGCTAAAAGCTTCACCAGGATGCAAACAGGAGAAGTTAAGTAGGATCCAGAGTTGTGGGGGGTTGCTGATTTAGTTGCAGGAAAAACGGCGTCGGTCTGATCAACCGACATCGGTCAGATAGCAAGAGGAAGCAACCGACGTCGGTTATCAGTCGGTCGACATTGGTCATGGAGGTGCCGACGTCGGCAGCCTGTGCGAGAACAGGCAGTTTGCATGGCGAATCTGAGAGAGTCTATTTTTGGACTGCTAGTTTGCATGTTGAAGGCTAGTCGTAGTCTTGAGTTGCGAGTCTAATTATTGTAATTAGGTTAGTCTAATTATTGTAAGCATGAGATCTATATATGGACTCATGGGCTGTATCGTATGGGTGTGCTAGAAAGCCATAGAGCTTTTAGAGAGAGCTAGTGTAGCTCCTCCTAGTTCCAAAGGAGTGCTGAGTGTTTGATCAGGGAGAGTTGCAAGGTCTGCAAGGTCAAGGAGCTGATCCACCGGGGTACTGGTTGAAGAAGGGTTCTTCAAGGGTGTAGAGAGATCTACAATTGTGAGCATGGTCTATTGAATTGCAGGTTGAAGGTTCATGGGAGATCTACCTTAGAGTACGGTTGTGTACTTGGTGAACTGGCAGCGTGTTACTGACTGGTTGGAGAGGTGAACATCAATTCTGTATTGGAGTTGATTGTTGGGACCAAGAGAGAGAGGGAAGAAGGTCTTGAGGTGTGGCGAGCCTTTGAGGTGGAGGAAGAAGTGGCATCTTCCTTATTGTATTTTCTTCCATGTATATAATACAATTGTGTATTGTCTCTTAATTCCTGTGTTGTTTCATATTTCTAGTTACTTATTGATTCTGGTATAATTCCGTGTTTAGTTGCTAATACAAGAAGTAATCACATGTGTTCTAATTGGTAGAGCAAGGTCCTGACTCAGTAGGGATTGGAGCATGTTTATTGTTCTGGGGTTTCCCTGACAATTGGTATCAGAGCCTTGGTTGTAGGTTCAAGCGCTGATACCATCAAGTGGTATCAGAGCTTTAGGTTGGGTTGACTAACAGGTGGTTTTAGATCTGGTAGTGTTTGTTGATTACAGGTCACTCACAGGGGTTTCAGATTGAGTGGGAGTATAGCAATGGCAGAAGAAAGTAAGCTACGAATGGAGAAACTGAATAGCACAAATGGTCTGATTGATGGAAAGAAAGAGCAGGTTAAAAGAGATCGTTGGTCGGTAGAAGATCAGCTGGTGGAAGCACATGTTGCAGGTAATATTGTACAGGGTGTTCTGGATAAAGTGGAATCTTTGTTTACAGATTCTTTTGCCTCTTTCCATGTAGCCCGAAATAGAGCATCTTTTCATGGGTATGTCTTTGGAGACTTTGGAGAGATTTATTTAGGGGTTGGAGAGCCTTGTCAGATGATTGACGAAGGGGAAGTGAAGCTGAAAGTGCAGACGGATGACTCACAGTGGTTGAAGGAAGTCATGCAGGTACCAGTCTTGGAGATGAGTCTAATTTCTTCAAGAAATTTGGGTGATGAGAGATGCACTGTAACTCTCACAGCGGATACACTTGAATTAGATGGTGGTAAGAAAGTAGGTATCCTTTATCTATCTACTTATATTGCTGATTCACCTTCTGTTGCAGAGATGTGGCTTTATAGGCTTGGCCACATATGTAGGAGGAGAATGCAGGTTTTGAAGCGGAGGTCAAATGTCTTTGACAAGCTAAAGAACTAGAAAGCCTTGGTGTTCATGGAGGAGATGACGGACAGAGATCAGGTGAGGAAACTGAATTATTCTGAGCAGAGTAGGACTGATTTGATTAGGATTTTGATCCATGGAGAGCTTGCGGGTAAAAAGTTGTCACTCACAGACGAACACAGGTACCGGCGTCGGTTATACAGTAACCGATGTCGGCAACATGAAGACCGACGTCGGTCATGAAGGAACTGACGTCGGCAGCAGGGATGCCGGCGTCGGCCTTAGAAACGACGTCGGCAGTCAGGTTCAGTACAGGAAGCCGACATCGATCGAAAATAGACTGGGAGATGGCCGAGATCGGTCACTGGTATGGATAGTGGGCGGATAGCAAGTCTCATACGCTCATGTTGAGGTCAGAAATGGTAAGTGAACCTCATATTCGTTGTTCACCTTCTTTATATTGCCTCTTTGATAGTCAAGAACCAGGAAGTTGGAAGAGGTAATGCAGGTAGAGTCCAGATACAGTGGGAGCTTGGCATGGATAAGGAGTGTGAGTCCTTGGAGAAGAATCAAACAGGTATTTGTTGGTAGATTTGTTAGCTGGATGTAAGCACTGAGAGATGAAATGGATTCCTGAGATAAAGAAGAGAGTGGACGGATACAAGAGAAGGAAGGCCAAGGCATATGGTCTTGAGGAAGCTGCAGGACAGTGGTATAGGTATTGACAGGTGGATGACTAAGCATGGCTTCAGTCAATGTCAGTGTAACTATTGTGGTTTTGTCTTACCAGGTGGATGATGAGTCATGACATCATTCTGTTACTGTATGTGGGTGATTTACTAGTAGGTTTGTACATACAGGTATTTGCTGAGCTAAATGTAAGGTTAGTTCAGAGGCGTGTCATGAAGAATTTAGAGCAGTGAAATTCTTTGGCATAAGAGACATGGAGATTTGATCTCCAGTGGGAGCTGATGTGAAGACGGTGTTGGCAGGGTTCATAATGCAGGATGCAGAATCTGAAAGCACACCAAGGGCTGGACAGTTCAAGCTTAGCTTGAAATAGGGTTCGAAATCACATGAGGTCTAGTATAGACCTAAGTTGTTTTCCCAAGCAGTGGGGGTTGTCAGAAAGTATGGAGCCAATTCGGGGAAGGAGTACTGGAGGGCAGTTCAGTGGAACTAGCAGCAGGGTTTCTTGTTATGCAGGGTCAAGTTCTTCACCACATGGATATGTAGGTTCAGATGCGGCAGATTACTTGAATGACAGGTGTAGCATCACAGGTTGTGTGGTGGTCGGTCTTCAGGATTGATCTTGAAGAGGAATACAAGCCAGGGAATAATTTAGACGGTGTACAGGTACAGGTACAGGTGCAGCCATTTATCTCCAAGTGGGATATTGTTATGTTGTGGAGCTAAAAGCTTCACCAGGATGCAAATAGGAGAAGTTAATTAGGATCCAGAGTTGCGGGGGGTTGCTGATTCAGTTGCAGGAAAAACAGCGTTGGTCTGATCAATCGACATCGATCAGATAGCAAGAGGAAGCAACCGACGTCGGTTACCAGTCGGCCGACATCGGTCATGGAGGTGCTGACGTCGGCAGCCTGTGCGAGAACAGGCAGTTTGCATGGCGAATCCGGGAGAGTCTATTTTTGGACTGCTAGTTTGCATGTTGAAGGCTAGTCGTAGTCTTGAGTTGCGAGTCTAATTATTGTAATTAGGTTAGTCTAATTATTGTAAGCATGAGATCTATATATGGACTCATGGGCTGTATTGTATGGGTGTGCTAGAAAGCCATAGAGCTTTTAGAGAGAGCTAGTGTAGCTCCTCCTAGTTCCAAAGGGGTGCTGAGTGTTTGATCAGGGAGAGTTGCAAGGTCTGCAAGGTCAAGGAGCTGATCCACCGGGGTACTGGTTGAAGAAGGGTTCTTCAAGGGTGTAGAGAGATCTACAATTGTGAGTATGGTCTATTGAATTACAGGTTGAAGGTTCATGGGAGATCTACTTGGAGTACGGTTGTGTACTTGGTGAACTGGCAGTGTGTTACTGACTGGTTGGAGAGGTGAACATCAATTCTGTATTGGAGTTGATTGTTGGGACCAAGAGAGAGAGGGAAGAAGGTCTTGAGGTGTGGTGAGCCTTTGAGGTGGAGGAAGAAGTGGCATCTTCCTTATTGTATTTTCTTCCATGTATATAATACAATTGTGTATTGTCTCTTAATTCCTGTGTTGTTTCATATTTCTAGTTACTTATTGATTCTGGTATAATTCCGTGTTTAGTTGCTAATACAAGAAGTAATCACATGTGTTCTAATTGGTAGAGAAAGGTCCTGACTCAGTAGGGATTGGAGCATGTTTATTGTTCTGGGGTTTCCCTGACAAGTCGTGGATACAACTATTAACTGGTAATATTATATACATCCAAGTTTTTATTTACTTACAACAATGACTTACTAAAAACACAAGCATGGGATTTAGAAGGTACAATGGCACCATATTTGTTGTAATGATTGGCTAGTATTCCAACTTTCCATAGAGCCATTAATAAATCAACTCTAATCGATTTCAACTATATTTTGACTAATTTACAGCAATGGTTTAAAAATAAGACATGGGATCACCAATACGGCTAGCTTTGAAAGTGTAAATAGATCACCATCAGGTGATTGTTTTATTATTAAAGTAAGTCATTAGCTGATTAATTCAAGATCACAGAACTAAGTCAATATTAAGGTACATTAATTGTCTCAAATTTATAAACATGCTAAATGGATATTCACAATAAATGGTTGTAGTGCATTATTTCCTTTATTTGACTGAGAACCATTCTAGCATTTCACTTTGTTTGCACATATTTCAACATAAGGTAACTCTGTAATTAGTGATGCCAACAGGAGGTCTCCTACTCTCCACATCTATGGCGATCTAGTGGGAATGCTGAGAATATGGTGACACCATAACAAAAGAATTATTATCCTTGCTCTTACAATGCCACCGTGACTAGGTAGCGACTCAACTTTTCTCACTTTGGAAAATAATTGAAATATGTTTATATCTGTAGAAAAGAAATTGGGAACAATCTATAAACACATATATATAATGGCTTAAACTCTGCTAACAACTTGTAAATTAAATATAGAATGTTTCTATGATTTAATAAACTTAAGTGACTAATCTAGCAGGTCACATATCTCTATCATGGCATCTCACAAAGTTTGAATCTGACAAAACATATATGTATAATATATAAAAACCTAGTGACCTCCATTTTTTTTTAAATGGATATTTGACACAAAACAACATTTTAATAATTTATTCAGCTGCTAATTTTTTTAACATAGATGCCAACATATACAAGATTCATTAAAATAGCATTCTATTTTTTTTAAGGTGATGCCCTTGTTTAAGAGTATGTTGGTCAAACAACATCAGTGATTCTATAAAACACTTATGGGAATTAAATACATTCAACTACGCCTATCCAAACATCTATAACTTGCTTCCCTTATATAATTTGATGCACGGGTTTAACTATAGCGACCTCTGCAGGCATGGTTTTAAGGAATTTTTAGGAATGGTTTTCATGTTCCAAAAATACATACATAAATGAATTATGGCCCAATATACTGGAAAGCAAATTGTTCAAGTGCCAACTATACATGCAGATCATACAAGCTAAAAAAGAACTGATAAATTAAAATACAACACCTACTTGATAAATGTTCACTAAAATTCTGTGCCTTTTTCCTATGTTGCATCCTTGCTCTCTCTCTTTTGGTCTTCTCTTCTCTAATGCATCACATAATAATTTTCTCCAACTTTCCCTATGTAAAAAATAGGGACAAGTTCCTCCTTTCAAGATTTTTTTTTTTTTTTTTTAAAAATATATTTATCTCCTTTTTAGATTTTATAATTTATAATTATTTACTTTCTTTTTATTTTTTCCAATTCTAACCTCTAAATTTATTTTTATCTTATTTCTTTGTCTTTTCTTATTTTTTTCAAGATAATTCCATTTTTAATATATTTTAATATGGAATGCTAAAATTCTATAATTTTATTAAATTAACTTAGCATCCTAATATACTATAGCAATTTTAAATCATAATTTATAAATAACTCATATTTTAAATTTATTTTTGTCAAAAATGTTCCTACCATCATTAATAACAAAACATGTCAAACACGCAAAAAATCCATTATGATACTTTTACCTACTCTAGCAAATCATAGAAATCAACATTCTAAGCAAGAAATAAACACACCATAAGTAATTGTTTTAATGAATTTCTACCATATGCTAACTATTGTGATGTGTGCAGAATTTTTCACCAGCTCTCTATCGATCTTCAACTTCTCCATCTACATCACCCTCTCTGATGATGCTCTCCCTCCATCACACTCTGAGGGATGAGTTCTCATGTGTCCACCTCAAAACATGTAGGTAATTAGATCATATCATAAGATAAACATATAGTAATAATATAATTGAAACAATATATTAATATGCTTGAAATATAAACAAACACATTAACCAACTCACAGTAAGCAATCATGTATCTAAATAATATTCTACTATCTCATTATAGCATAAATCTCAAGCTTAGTCAAAAATATAACCAATATCATATGTATCCACTATAAATATCTATGAATAGTCAAATAATTTTCTTAGTAAGGAATCAAGATGTAATAATATGCTTGGTTCGTTGATGTTTAACTAGGTTTTGAGATATATTAATTGCATTCTAGTTGTCACACTAAAGTATAGTGGGTGAATCATACGTGAAGCAAAATTCTATCAATAAATGATGAAGCCAAAGAACATGTTGATTCATTTTAATTGTTACTTTGTACTCAACCTCTATAGATGAAAGTGCAATATCTTGATTCTTCTTGTTGTAGAATGGATTACAAGAAATGATTAGTCAAGCATTAGTCCAAGAAATCAAATAAAAATGCATACAGAGATAATTAAATCAAGCCAATATATTTATGTGTTATTTTGATAATAACAATAAGATACTAATGAAAGAAATTAAACCATTACCTTCTCAAGTGACTCTATTGCTCAAAAGTGGCTCAAAAACATGTTCTCCCCTTGATCAAACATTCTTGTCTTCATCAACAATGGTGGTAAAACTCCTCCAATGTCTCAGGAATACTCCATAAAACTTAAACTCATAATATTAAAACTATCTAATTTTCCTATCAATGAAACTAATCTAAATATAAATAATACAATAATCAAAACATAAATGAGTTGTGAAGAGATTTTAGCATTATAACATTACAATACTTGAGCTTAAAAAATGATGTTCATGGCCTCTCTAATTATAAATTTTCCAAATAGGTTAGGATCAACCATGACCATCCATCTCAAGATTGAGATGTGTGGCCATGAATAAATCTAATATTTGTAATTAAATCTATAAATATCCTCATAATGATTTGGGATAAGGAGGCATTAATGTGGCATGAGATTCATTAATGAGGCATGGGAGACCCACATATTACTGGGTTGTAATTTAATTGGATGAGAATTGGAAGGTGATGTTAGATGCATATGGACCATGTTCCCATTTAGGATGTTGATGACACAAAATAACAAAGGTATGTGACATGTACTAATGAATTAGAAGTAAAGAGTGATCTAGAGCACAAAAAGGCGAAATCGTCCTTTTGAATCACAATGAATTGATGAAAGTTATGTATCTCATAAAATGCATATACAATATTGAAATAAATAATAACTTCCATGAAAAATCCACTTAAGCTCTTGATTTGAATTAATTAACCTTAAACATGATTAATCAATTTTGGTGCAATTCTTTGGAAATTGGTGCACAATTAATCAAAATGGTCAGAAAGTCATATTAATGGGTTGTAATTTGACTAGATAAGAATTGTAAGGTGATGTTAGATGCATATGGACCATGTTCCCATTTAAGATGTTATCGACACAAAATAACAAAGGTATGTGACATGTACTAATGAATTAGAAGAAAAGAGTGAACCAGAGTACAAAAGGACAAAATCATCATTTTAAATCGAAATGGATTGATAAAAGTTAAGTATCTCATAAAATGCATTGCCCTATTTAAGGATAAATTAGCCTAAATATGCACTTATATATGACAAGATCAAACCATTTAGTGCATTTTATGGATTTTGGCCTAAAATGTGCATTTGAATAAGATTGATAATTTTAACACAAATGGTGTTAAGAATCAGATGTCTACATTTTTCTCCTATTTTATAAGATTTAGCGAGACATTCAAGTGAAGTAACATCTTTTCAAATAAAAGAGTTGTCAAGAAGAAATCAGAAATGACCAATAATGTCCCCTCGAGAGCACATACTAGGATGAAAGAGAAGGATGGACTCTCAAAAAGAGAGAGAAAGTGAGAGATCAACCCATGGAATGATCACATCCAGATGAGCTAATGCTTGCATACGTGGTCACCATCAACGATAAAAAAATAATTAGAGGTATAATGGGCCCCAAAGATAGGGGAAATGGGAAGGATACAATCTATAAATGTTAGGGACACATTGTAAATACACCCAATTTGAGAGTGTAATCTATGCACTTACATCATTGATCAATCCCAAGACAAGTTTCACACTAAAATATTTCCATCATTGACAAAAGTGTGGAGAGATTGTAATTATAAGAATAGGAGAACATGGTCTTCATAAAGAGATGATAATAAGAAGTGCCCCAGTAGAGAAAATTTGTTCATGATAAGATAGTTTTACCATAGTAGGGCTAATTTTGATCATTGATAAAGAATAAATAATGGTTTGTCCCAGTAGGGCTGATTTGATTCAGACATTGTTCAGATGATATAACCTAGTATAGGCAATTGGCAAGCAATTAGCTAAGGAGATAACCTAATGCATAGATTAAAATGAGTGGGCACAAACGTACATGCGATGGTAGAATGGATTGGAAAGCCATAAGAAACCAAGCATAAGAGAATGCAAAAATTGATGAAAGAGATGAAAAGATGAATGAAAGATAGTCAAGATGACCTCAATAAAAATTGAGCGCTACCTACATAGTCCAGTAAGACCTTAAGCTGATGTAGTTCTTCTAGAAATGGGAAAGAGTGGAATGAGAGATGAATAAAACTGACCAAAGATCAATTAGACTCATGATCTATGTGAAGAGATGCAAGTCTAAGCATAGAGTCAAAGTGATAAAGTGCATGGTACTTAGATGCCTACTTTCATATCATGAGCTTAGATAATGCATTGTGTTCTTAAGAATTATTCATCGCAGCAATGTTGATGTTAAGACTTTGAAACCTGAGCACAAAGTGCTTGATATATGAAAATAAATTAGGCATCATACATATGAATAACTTAGAATGAAATAATATTCCAATTGCATTGATCCAGTTCAAATGTGAATACTTATAACTAAGGATAATGGTAAAATAATGACCAAAACTAGAGTTACAACTATTTACATTTAAACAAAAAATCAAAGACAAAGAAAGAGATAAACATAATTGAACCTAACTTAAAATCAAGATATGAGTAATCAAGATTTAATTAAAGACAAGAATTTTTAAAAATAAGATAAGGACATCGTAATAACATGATATCAAGATATAAATAATCAAGATCTATGTGGACCATCAAGATGTTCTTGGAAAATAAAACAAAGAATCAAGACAAAATAGGAACCCAAAAGACCACACTGAACACACAAAAAAATACAAATAAACAAATGTTTTTTCCATTTTCTAAGTATTTCAACTCGATGGAGAATTAAGAGACATAGAATGGTCCAACTTGCAAGATGGTGAGAACGTAGAAGAGTACTCATGAAATGATGAGAGTGCACTAACTTAAAATGATTGTAAAAATGGTGAGAGCATGTGACCATAGGGACTGAGTTGACCTTGACATGAATCAAACATGACCTACATAACCCCATAATAATCTTAAGTCATGGTAGTTATACCTACACAAAAGGTGATGAAAAACTGACTAGGTCACAACAAGTTTGCAAACAAAGGTGAATGACAAGACAAATGATAATAGTAATGACCAAGAGATACGACAATCCATGATAAAAAGGCATTCTTCCTAATTTATCCATATGTAGTTATAATTAGGAAATAATGTCACAAGGTTGATTTGCCCAAAGGTGGTTATAATTAGGAAACAACATAATTCTGATTTGCCTAAAGGTGGTTATAATTAAGGATACTACTAATTTGCCCATAGCTAGTTATAATCAGTGATACTAAACAAAATGATAGATGAAAGATAACTTACTAGATCAAATATCACACTACTACCATAGACTATCATTCAACACATAATTCTAAAATTGTTGAAACTGGATTGGAATCCCCTATAGAAAGTGTAGGATGAACCAAATGAACCAAGATCAAAATGGGATAAGCAAGATGGATAAAAATAAGCCTTGGTCAATAGTAAACAAATGGTATAATAAAAATGATCAAGAGACAATTGGCTATAGTGGCAATAAAGTTGCCCCCAAGTGATGAGTGGTTTAGCTATGCTCATAAAGTGGTGAGAGTGTGGCTTAGGTTGGTCACAAAATGGTGAGTGTTCAAACTTAATAATTTCTCACAAAATGGTGAGAGTGTGGAAAAGGTGTGACTAAGCTAACCTCAATAGTGATTTAGTGATGCCTACATAGTCCCAAAGGACCTCAAGTCAATTTAGTTCAAATTGCATGGTTCATTAATCATAATGGTTAGACATGCCTAAAATAAATGGTCAAGAGGGTTTCCCCTAAGTGACAAGGCAAAGACAATGTTCAATGGCTAATGTTTAATGAAAAATGGTTTTGTTGGTCCTACTAACATGGAGATGCATGTCCTAGTCAACAAATGAGACAATTATAATGATCAGTCATAAAAATTACTACCTAACACCCTTTCAGATAAGTTACTATGTTAAGAACTTAAAGCAGATATGGACTTAAATAATGTTGTTGTGATCCATGTTGGCAATTGATTCTGCTTCCTCCAAACACTGAGACAAGATATCTTTATAGCCTCTATAAAGGAAAGTGTTGTCAGTGATAAATTATATAAGTGTGTAATGAATGGGTGGATGATAATGGAATGTATAATGAATGGGAAATGAATGAAGATCAAGACTTTCAGTCACACGTTATGTTTTTGATACCATATCTGACATAATTTTGGTTTTGGTAGGGCCAAAGACCTCTGAAGATGCTCTCGATAGGACCACTAAATTTTTATGTTGCTTAGTCTTGAGAGTAGCTTCCATCTGATTATACTGTAGATTAGAAGCTATAATAATTTGATCTTTGATATGGTCTTCAATAAATAGTGAAGAGCTTTTGTGTTTGTCTATTGGTGCCTCGATGAGGTTTTCACCAATGAATTTATTTTGATTATCCCATAGCACGTCTGAGAAGGTTTCACGAAGAGATGTTAACATTTGACTTTGATTGTCTTTTAGTGCCTCTGAAAAGGTTTTACTAAAAGATGCTGAGTTTGAATTTTGATCATACCCTAGCACCTTTGAAAAGGTTTCATTAAGAGATTGGTGTTATTCTGAATGAATGCAGTCTTGGTCTACCTAATATTCTATGATTGATATGTCACTATGAATGCAATTCAATAAAGTGTGATTCTATCGATCCCAATCAATGCTTATGAGAAGTGCAATATCAATACAATGTCTATGTTGGGAAGTAACAATGGTGGGATGATGAAAGGTAGCATAATCCTCATATAAGATACTAGGATAACTTGTATCAATGCTAAAGTAATCATCCTCAAAAATTATAGAAGGATCATAAATATATTCAAATTGATCTACAAGGTAATTGTAACCAATGTTGTAACAACCTTGACTACAATCTATTTTTGAATCTAATTTTGATGTAAGGGACTTTGAATCTAATGTTGCAACTGATGTTGACTCTATTTTTTATGCTAAATCTGACGTTGATTCAAAAATATAACTTGACTCTAATATTGAATCTTCATCTGATGTGGTTGTTTCTATAATGATGTTTTGTTAAATTCTTGGTATCGAATAATTAATGGTATGTGATGGCATAATGGGCTCAATAAAAACTTATTCATCTAAGAAGGGTTTGATATAGACTATCTCATCTAAGTGAATCCCCTCAAAGAGAGGGAACTGCTTGAGGGATGTCTTGACAAAATCATGTCTGTCAAAGTTGGACTCCTTAATGAGTGGAAAGATATCAAGAGATAACTTTACAGAGACTGGCTTGTCAAGGAGATGAGACTCTTTAAAAATAGGTAAAATATGAATAGGTAACTTATCATAGGTTGACTCATCACAAATGGGTGTTACAATAATAAAATTGTGGTTTTAATTCATAATTGTTTGTAAAAAATCAATTTTGAACACATTTTGGTCCTCATAAGATGGCTTTTGAAGAGGTAATGTTCTTGTTAAGGCTCGAAGATCAGCATGACATTTCTAAAGTGAGGAAGATTTGGTTTATTAGGAATAATGGTTTACAACTCAATAATGGACTCTCCAAAAATTAGACTATTGAATATGGGCTCAAGAATGATTGGTTCATCAAATGGAGGTTCTTCAACAATAGGTTCATCAAAAACTAGTGATGAACCAAGAATGGTAACGACTGGAAATTTTATAGTTTAGTTGCTCGTGTAAACCAAAGGAGGAGGTCCTAAAATGATAACCTTTGCATGTTGTAGAGCATAAATTGAAGGAGAAGGAGGACATCCCAAAATGGTAACCTTTGCACATTACAGAGCCTGCTTGCTCACACAAGTTGGAGGAGAATAACCCAAAATGGTAACCTTCACACATTGCAGAGCTTGATCACTTACACAAGTTAGAGGAAAAGAAGGATACCCCAAAATAGTAACCTTAGAGTGTAGAGTGAAAATAAAAGGAGACAGAGGAAATCCTAAAATGGTAACATTCACACATTGTGGAGCTTACTTGTTCGGTCAAGATGGAGGAAAATAGCCCAAAATGGTAACCTTCACACATTGTGGAGCTTGATCACTCACACAAGCCAAAGGATAAGATGGATATCCCAAAATAGTAACCTTCAATCACAGAGTACAAATCAAAGGAGATAGAGGACATCCTAAAATGGTAACCTTCACGTATTGTGGAGCTTGCTTGCTTGCACAAGGTGGAGGAGAATAGCCCATGCAGCTATTATTACTACTATCAAGATTAGAACATATCCTAGTGGTTTGTTGGATTGAAATTCTAAGGTATGTTGACTTGTCAAATGTAGATGTATTTAATTTTACCAAATTTTATTGATTTTGTAGGTAGTACATATAAATTTTATTTTTAATTACTTACTAACAATTTTTTTTAGGTTAGTGGTGCCAAATAAGCTTCTACCTTAATGAAGTTGGTACTATTAGCAAAGAATTTCATATTCTTGAAGCTAAGAGAAGATTAATATAATTAATTAGTTATAACATAAAGGGTGCTCTTGAGGATGAAATGGGTGGTGGGTATATTGATTGAGCATGATGGGAGGCCAATAACCTACTACCCTGTACATGTTGACAATGGCAATTTCTAACCATGAATCTTTAAAGGCAAAGTTCTCCAACTGTCACTTCAACTTTAACAATATTTGTTGTCATTATTTCCACACTCCTAAACAGTAGTAAAAACATGTATTTAGATGGGTTTGGAGGTTGAGGCCATGGGATCATGTGTCATTTACCTATCCAAATATGTTAAAAGTGATGGAATTGTAGTTGGAAGTCCTAGAGGTAGAAATGTTAGTTAAAGAACAAGAACTTATCTCTTCACTATAAAAAAGTTACATTTTAGGTTTTCTCACTAAAACTATGCCATGGATTTGTTCTGAAGGTTCCATCGATATGCTCAAGGGTGAAATTAAAAGGATTCAACATGTACATAAGGGTTCTTTTGATTCATAACAATGACTTATGATTTTTATTTTATGCGTACCCAAAGTTAGGCTAAAAATACATTTTTATTGTATTCAGGCGAGCGTTCTTGAGGATGGAATAGGTGGTGGGTCTCTCTACCAGGCATGATTAGAGATAAAAAATCTATTCCTATACATTATCCACCACCCTAGACATGTTGACAATGCCAGTTTCTAGCCACAAAGCATCAGAGGTGGAGTTCTCCAACTGCCACTTCAACTTTGACAACATTTATTGTTAGTGTCTCCATACTCCTGAACAATAGTGAAAACATGCATCCTGGTGTATGAATAGGTTGATTTCATGGGATAGAATGTCATTTTCCTATTCAAATGTATTCAAAGTGATGGAATTACAACTAGAGGTACTAGAGGTGGAAATGTCATTGAAAGGATAAGAACTTGTCTCTTCATTGTAAAAAAGTTACATTTCAAGATCTTTTACTAAAATTTTTTCCATTAAATGGTCTTGAAAGTTACATAAACATGATCCAGGGTGAAATTATAGGGATTTGACATGCATGTAAGGGTTTTTTGGTTAGTTCTAACGATTTATGGTTTGTGTTTTACACATGCTTGAAGACATGCTAAATAACTACATTTTTTTGTATTAAGAAGGGCATTCTTAAGGCTAGAATAGGTGTTGGGTATCTCAATCATATATGATCAGTATCCAATAACCTAGTATTAGATGTATCCACCAAATTGAATATGTTGGCAGAACTAGTTTTCAACCATAAAGTATCATAGGTGGAGTTCTCCAACTGTTGCTTTAACTTTGACATCATTTGTTGTTAGTGTTTATATGCTCCTAAACAGTAGTGAAAACATGTATCTAGGTCAGTTTTAAGGTTAAGTTCATTTAATCACATGACATTTTCTTATCCATATGTGTTCAAAATGATGGACTTGCAATTAGAGGTCTCAGAGGTGAAAATGTCAGTTGGATGACAAGAACTTATCTCTTCACTGTAAAACTACAACTTGTACCATGGATTGGTCCTGAAGGTTACATATACATGATTTAGATTTAAATTTTAGGGATTCAACATGCATGTGAGGGTTATTTTTGTTTGTGCCAATGAATTATGATTTTTATTTTACACATGTCTGAAGACAAGATGAAAAACCATATTTTTCTTGTATTAGGAAGGGCATTCTTGAGGCTAGAATGGGTGGTGGGTATCTCAAAAAGACATGATTAGAGGCTAAGAACCTAGTTATGGATGTTATCTACCACCTCATACATTTTTTAAATGCTAGCTTCTAGCCATGAATCACCGAAGGTGGAGTTATCCAATTGTCACTTCAACTTTGACAACATTTGTTGTTAGAGTTTCCACACTCCTGAATAGTAGTGAAAACATGCATCTAGGTAGTTTTGGAGGTTGAGGTCATGGGAGCACATTTAATTTGCATGTATATATGTGTTTAAATTTATGGAATTACATTTGGAGTTTTTGGAGTTGGAAATTTCAATTGGAAGAAAAAAAACTTGTCTCTTCACTGAAAAAATTTGTATTTTAGGAGTCATTACTAGAACTTGTGCCATAGATTGGTCCCGAAGGTTCCATAGATGTGATCTAGGGTGAAATTATAGGGATTTAACATGCATCTAAAGGTTATTTTTGTTCATTCCAATGAATTATTATTATTTTTTATGCATGCTAGAAGACAAGCTAAAAAACTACATTTGCTTGTATTGGAAAGGGCATGCTTGAGGCTAAAATGGGTGGTGGGTCTCTCGAATGAGCATGATATAAGGCAAATAACTTGGTCCTAGACATTATATACTACATCATATGTGTTATTAGTGATATTTTATAGTCATGAAGCACTAGAGGCGGAGTTCTCCAACTACCACTTCAACTTTGATGACATTTATTATCAAAATTTCCACGCTCCTAAATAGTAGTGAAAACACACATCTAGGTAGTTTTGTAGATTTAAGTCATGAAATAATTTGTAATTTTCTTATATAGATGTGCTCAAAGTGACATAATTGTAGCTAGAGATCCTAAATGTAGAACTATCATTTGGAGGACAAGAACTTATCTCTTCATTGTAAAAAAGTTGAATTTTAGGACCCGTTGCTGCATCGTGTGCCACGGATTGGTCCTAAAAGTTACATATACATGTCCTAAGATGAAATTATAGATATTAGAAATGAATGTATGGGTTCTTTTGGTTCATGCCAATGACTTATGGTTTTCATTTTATGCATACCTGAAAACGGGCTAAAATTTTATATTTTTCTTGTATTGGAAAGGACATTCTTGAGGCTGGAATGGGTGGTGGGTCTCTCAATTAGGCATGATCAGAGGATAATAACTTGGTTTTGTATGCCATATACCACCTTGAACATGTTTATATCACTATTTTAAGTCCATTAAGCACTAAAGGTGGAGTTCTCCAACAATCGATTTAACTTTGACAATGTTTATTATTAGTGTTTTCATGCTCTTGAACAGTAGTGAAAACATGCATTTAGGTGGGTTTGGAGGTAGATATCATGGGAGAATGTGTAATTTTCCTATAAAAATATGTTCAAAGTGATGTACTTGTAGTTGGATATCTCAGAGGTATAAATGTTAGTTAGGGGTCAAGAACTTGTCTATTCATTAGAAAAACATTGTATTTCAGGACCCGTTATTGCAACTTATGCCACGGATTGGTTTTGAAGGTTACATCAACATTATCTAGGTTGATATTAGATGGATTTGATGTGCACATTATGTTTCTTTCATTTCATTCCAATGACTTATGGGTCTATCAATTGGGTGTGATTGGAGGATGATAACCTAGTCCTATATGTTATCAAACACCTCATATGTGTTATAATCTCTAGTTTATATAATAGTGAATCAATAAAGGTAGAGTTATCCAACTAATGCTTCAACTTTGACAAAATTTATTCTAAGTGTTTTCCCACTCCTGAACAATAGTGAAAACACACATCTGGGTGGGTTTAGAGGTTGAGGTCATGGGATAATTTGTAATATATTTATACAAATGTGTTAAAATTTATGGACTTTAACTTTGAGGTATCATAATTGGAAATGTCAATTGGAGGACAAGAACTTGTCTCTTCATAATAATAAAAAGTTAAAGTTTAGGACCCATTACTATAACTTGTGTGACAGATTGGTCTTGAAGGTTACATTCACATGCTCTAGGGTAAAATTAAATGGATTAAACATGCACATGAGGGTTCTTTTATTTCATTATAATGAATTACATTTTTGTTTTACGTACACCTAAAAATAGGCTTAGAACTACATTTTTCTTGTATTAGGAAGGGTGTTCTTGAGGCCAAATGGGTGGTGGGTCTCTCAACCAAGTGTGATCATAGGCCAAAAATCTTTTTATATATGTTATCTATGACTCAAATATGTTGGTAACATTAGTTTCCATTCATGAAGCAATGTAAATGGAGTTCTCCAACTACCACTTCAATTTTGATAACATTTATTGTCAGTGTTTCCCTGCTCCTAAACAGTTGTGAAAACATGCATTTGTGTGGATTTTTAGGTTGAGGTCATGGGAGAATGTGTAATTTTATTGTATATACATGTTAAAATTGATGTTATTTCACTTGGACGTCCTAAAGGTGGAAATATTAGTTGAAGGACAAGAACTTGTCTCTTCACTGTAAAAATGTTACATTTCAAGACTCGTTACTACAACTTATGCCACAAATTTCTAGTGAAGGTTACATCTATGTGATTCAAGATGAAATTATAGAGATTCAACACAAACATGAGGGTTATTTTGGTTCATGCCAGTGACTTATGGATTTCATTTTATGCATGCCTAAAGATAAGGTAAAATTTGCATTTTTCTTATATTGAGAAGGGCGATCTCGAGGCCAAAATGTGTTGTAGGTATCTCAATCGGGTGTGATCATAAACCAATAAATTGGTACTAGATGTTATCTTCCACCTTATATGTGTTTACATTTCTAGTTTCTAGCCGTGAAGCACTAGAGATGAAGTTCTCTAACTGTCACTTCAACTTTGACAACATTTGTTGTTAGTGTTTCCCCACTCTTAAACAGTAATGAAATTAAGCATCCGGGTGGGTTTGGAGGTTGAGGTGATGAGAAAACATGTAATTTACATGTTTGTGTGTGTATAAATTTACATATTTTCACTTGGAGGTCTCATAGGTGTAAATGTCAGTTGGAGGACAAGAACTTGTCTCTTCACTGTAAAAAAGTTGTATTTTAGGACCCGTTACTGAAACTTATGCCATAGATTGGTCCTAAAGGTTGAATTTACATGCTATAGGGTGAAATTATATGGATTAGACATGCACATGAAGGTTCTTTTATTTCATGCCAATGTATTATGGTTTTTTTTTTACGCATGTTGGAAGATAGGCTAGAAAATGGCATTTTTCTTGTATTGAGAGGGCATTCCTAAGGCTGAAATGGGTGGTGGGTATATCAAACAAGAATGATTAGAAGTTGAGAACATAGTCATCAATGTTATATACCACCCAATACATGCTGTAAACACCATTTTATATCCACAAATCACCAGAGGTGGATTTCTCTAATTGTCGCTTCAACTTTGATAACATTTGTTGTCAGTGTTTCCCCATTCTTGAACAATAGTGAAAAAATGCAATTGGGTGGGTTTGGAGATCAAGTTCATGGGATCACATGTAATTTTACTATATATACATATTTAAATTTATGTAATTACACCTGGAGGTCCTGGAGGTATAAATGTCAGTTGGAGGATAAAAACTTGTCTCTTCATTGCATAGTTGCATTTCAGGATCTATTACTACAACTTGTGCCATAGATTGGTCTTAAAGGTTACATCAATGTGCTCTTGGGTGAAATTATAAGGATTTGAAATGGATCTAAGGGTTTTTTTGGTTTGTTCAAATGACTTATGATTTATTTTTTATGCACACATGAAGTTAGGCTAAAAATTTTCATTTTTATTGTATTGGGAAGGGCATTTTTGAGGCCAAAAAGGGTGGTGGGTCTCTCAAATGAACATGATCAGAGGACAAAAACATATTATTAGATGTTATCCACCACCTTAGATGTGTTGACAATTCCAATTTATATCCATGAAACACTAGAGGTAAAGTTCTCTAACTACCGCTTCAACTTTGACAACATTTGTTGTTATTGTTTCCACGCTTCTAAATAGTAGTGAAAACATGCATCCGAGTGGGTCTGCATGTTTAGGTCATGGTATAACATGTAATTTTCATTTTAATACATGTTTAATGTGATGTACTTGCACTTGGAGGTCTGGAAGAATAAATATCATTTCAAGGACAATAACTTGTCTTTTCACTACAAAAAAGTTGCATTTCAAGACCTGTTACTACAACTTGCGTCATGGATTGGTCCTAAATTTTACATAGATGTGATCCAAGTTGAAATTATAATGCTTCAACATACATGTGAGGGTTATTTATATTCATGACAATGATTTATGATTTTTGTTTTATGTATGCCTAAAGTTAGGCTAAAAAATATATTTTTCTTGTATTTGGAAAGGCATTCTTAAGGTCAGAATGGATGTTGGGTCTATATACCAAGCATGATGGGAGGCCTAGAACCTGGTAATATATGTTATACATCACTCCAAATTTTTATTAATAATTATTTTCTATCCACAAAGCATTAGAAGTGGAGTTCTCTAATTGTCATTTCAACTTTGACAACAATTGTTGTCAGTGTTTTTGTGCTCTTGAATAGTGGAGCGAATATGTGATGAGAAGAGAAGAAATAGCCAAGATGAGTGCAGTGGAGAGGGAGATTAAAAAAAATATGAAGTGAAATATATATATATATATATATATATATATATATATATATATATATATATATATATATATATATATAACCTCAAAATATTCCAATGCATCAGGAGACATGAGAATTACAATTTTTCACTACTTCAAAGAGCCAAAGAAGAGATATTTAAGGGAATTTGCAGCAAAAAAAATTTTAGGTGGGTGATTTTGAGGTATAAAAGTGTGGTTTTTAGAAATTAAAATAAGAAGAAATAAAAATAAAGAAGGTTGTTTTGGCAATTTAGAATACACTTTAAGCTTATAAACTAAGTTTTCATTTGTAAAGTATAAAATGAAAACCACAAACCTTTAGAGTATACCAAATGATAGTGTGAATAAAGAATTTATTTAGCTAGTAATAAAATATTACATGGGCACCATAACAATAGAAAAATTATATCCTAGAAAATAAGATGGTACACAAACAATAAACCCAAAATAGAAGTCACATCCCTATAATATAATCTATTAGGCACTATGGGCTACTAAATATCTATAGAGACCATATAGTTTGTCAGCATGCACCAAATTATAGATAGACTTGTAAACCAGGTTAGGTTTAACACGATTAAGTGCACAAATGACTAAATATCTCTAATGATTATAACTATAATATAACAAGTAACTAAGGGGGAGAACTCAATGATTAAAGAATGAGAAAGCAAACTATTTGAACAAAAAAACACTACCAATCAAGAAATGTGTTTTAGAAGCATGCAAATATAATAATTAAAAGATGATTTTAGAAGGGAAATGATATATTCAAGGGTGAGAGAGAGATAGAGAGAGTATGCACTTTCATAAACCTAAGATAATGCCTTTGTTCAAACAAAACTATCTCTAGCATGTGATATCTAACCTAGCAAAGGGAATGCCACTTTAAGCAAGTAAATTAAGTTATTTGAACAAGAGAGAATCTACTAAGCACTAAAATGATTCAAAATCAAGAAAACCTATGAAATGAAATGAATTCTTAAGAGGAAATATGTTTTTAGGTTTGAGAGGATGCATAAACTTTAGAATCTACTCTAAAACATGTTCAAAATGAGCTACACTAACATAAAAATAGTAAACCCTAGAAAATACACTATTCTAAAACTATGGAGTTTCACTTTGAATAACAAAGTGCCCTCGAATCAAGTTCAAAGTAGTGTGTAGGTGTTATTCCAACTAGGGATCTAAGTATAAGGCAACTATGGAGGAAGACAATGTTGTAGTGTACAACCAAGTCTAAACCAATGTCCAAACAACAAGGAGGAGGGGAAACAAGAACTTAAAATAGTTTGTAATCCCAAGCTAGGTGCATAAATTAGGTACAATACAACTTATAGATGTTGAGAGCAAGCCACAATGAAGTAGGAACAACTGGGAGCGGTAATGGAGTCTCCAAATCAATATGTTGCAAAGTAGATGGACCTATGTCATAATGGATGATTTAATCACCAAGAATAAATCATGAGATATTTAAGGAGAAATAGTAAAAGATCAAGAAGAGGGTGAAAATGAATGTTTTGGACCCATACAAGGCACATCAAGGTGTAGATTTACCAAAAAAGAGTTGTTTATGACTGTTCAAGTAAAAGGAAAAACTCAAAACATGCCATAATAACAATTTATCCAAGTTATGACCTAAGCCATAGGGTTTTAGCCAAATCATGTGGCCCAAGCTATGGGTTTTAGGCTGATACCTATGGCCTAAGCAACCATGGCCTTTCGGTGTCCCTCGAGGTACATCCAGTGAGATCTGAGTGAGCAGAAGGTCCATAAGGGTGCAATGAAGGACTAGAGGGGGGCACAATAGACTAGGGAAGTGTCCAAGAATTGGATAGTCTTAAATTAGATTGACAAGGTTGGTAGTCTACACGTGAGCTGATATATAATCATTAGGAGGAGAAGGGTCATAGGAAGTATGATTACACTAGCCACACATCATGCATATTCGGTTTGTCTAGAGATTGGAATGCAGAAATAGATGGTGGGCTTTAGAGCCAAAAATGATTAAATTTGAATAGTTTGGAGCCAAAAATTAGAGCTAAAAGATTAAAATTTGAATAGTTTGGAGCCAAAAATTAGAGCCAAAAGTTTGAAAGTTGAATAGGTTAGAGCCAAAAGTTGAAGTCAATAGATTGATTTTTTAAAAACTTAGAGCCAAAAGCTAGAAACAAAAGATTATCATTTCAAATTATTGGCACACAAAAAACTATGAAAAAATGTAATGTTTTACAAAGTGTATTTGATTTTAATAAGATATGTATTATTTTCACTATAATATTCATTTTTTAAATCATGGTGTATAATAATTTATAATTGCTTGAATGAATTTTGGGATTATTCATTATATTACTAATTTTAGCAATAAAATCCCAAAAATGCAAACAACACTAAAAGAGGGGATAAAGAGATAATTAGATATTTACAAAGGAGTCATTTACCATCCTTTTGTCCTTTAAATATCCTCTTCAAGATTACCAAACTGATTTGAATGCAAGATGAGTAGATTATTAGATTGCTTGATTGAGCTTGATGATGGCTTCAATAGCTTAATGATGGCTTTGACAAGGGCTATGAAAGTGATTGAATGATGGATGCAAGTATAATTGATGTTTATGGCTCTCAAAGCTCTCAAGGCTTCTTAGTTAATTGGTCATGGAGGGATGGTTGTTTATATAATCCATAGGAGGGAAAATCAATGGCTTGCATTTAATCTTGAGCTATTGAGATCAACGATTGAGAAATTTCCAAGGAATTAAAAATTCTTTGGAGGATTCTAGAGGAGGGAATGTTCTTGAAGTGGAAACCTCTAGAATCTCTTTGGGAGGTTTTAATCATGATTAGAGATGGATTAGATAGGTGATTAGAGGATTCTAGAGAAAGTAGGCTTAGTAGGTGGGTAGGTGGACGTTGGAAATTTTAAATTCCTAAATAATGAATAAGTGGGATTAAGATGAGATAATGGGGATTCAGGAGAATTAATAGATTGGTGGGGTAGGAATAATGTTCATAGGATGTAGGAAATTTTATGTAAGAATTAGGATATTAATTAATTGGCAAGGAATATGACTATAGGTTAAACTAGCAGAATTAATAGAATTATTAGGTGAATGGATTTATGTGCATACATTTTGTCCCTCTTTGAAAGAGTATTGCAAGTGGATAGGATGGAAGGAGTAATGTTCTCTCAAAGAAATCATGTCATAGCTGAAAACATTGTTAGTAAGTATGATGCCAAAAACTAGAGCCAAAAGTTGAAGTCAATAAATTGATTTTTTGAAAACTTAGAGCCAAAAGTTACAAAAGATTATCATTTCAAATTATTGGAACCTAAAAATATATGTAAAAAATGTAATGTTTTACAAAGTGTATTTGGTTTTTAATAAAATATGTATTATTTTCACTATAATATACATTATTTAGATCATGGTGTATAATAATTTATAACATACATGTAATGTTTTTTTACATAAATTTATTATTTTTATATTATTTATTTAAATAATGAAAATATTTTTATAAAAATTATATTAACAATTATATATAATTAAAAGGGAAAGAGGTTGTAACTACAATCACAATTATTAGACTTTATTTAATATTTAGACCCTTTCTTTTAATATCTATTAAGTTGTAATGATGACTATAGCCCTTTTTATATACAATATAAAAAATTAAACAAAATTTTCTCAATAAATTAAAAAAAAAAATTAGTACTTTTATTTTATAATTTTTAAGAAGAAAAATATTTTATTTAAAAACAATTAATTTATAAATATAAATCTTCACCGAAACATTAAACCGAAATATTTAACAAAACTTTGTCTAATAGCCTCTTTTATTATCTAAACATATCAAACACAAATTTGTATGACGATTTTAGAGTCTATTATTAGGCAAGTGGTGGATTTCATTTGTTTTATTTATGTGGGCTTACCAATACTTTGTATGTGCATATGGTAAAGTTTGAATGCTCCACCCTAAAAGTTACTATACCTACTCACCTCAAGTGCAGAGATATCTAAAGTGGGTGAAAACTTTCTTCCCTTTTTATTTTTTGGGATGATAAATATTTGATTACTTTCTTCTTTTTAATTTTTTGGAATGATAAATATTTAATTATTATTATTAGTATTTGGGTTGTAATTTTTTTTTATAATGTTGAATAGAAAGATAATTGTTTTTGGGTTTATACACGTTTTTATTATAATTAAGAATATTTCTGAATTCGGTGCATATTGATTCATACAAATGTTTATTTTTAACAATATTGTGTGGGGTTCAGAGCACTTGGTACGGTGTTATGCTAATATTATTGTGGACATGTTTGCAATTTTTCATTTTGGACTATCATGCTAATTTCATTCTAGAACATGCTGACAATTTTTCATTTTGAATTGTAATGTTAATTTCATTATGATAGACTGTCATGTTAATTTAATTCCAAAAGATGTCGACAGATTAATCATTCTGAACACACTAGCACTTTTTCATTCTAGATCATCATGGTGATTTTACTCTGGTACATGCCAAGAGTTTAAGGCTCTAGACATGTCATGATAATTTTAATATGAGACTTGTCATCACTTTAGACATGTCAGCAGTTTTTTATTTTGGATCATCATACTAGTTTCATTCTAAAACATGCCAACAGTGTAAATGAGACATGCCGGTAGTTTAAAGCTACAGACCATCAAATTTTTAAGCAGGGTCACATCCCCTGAAAGGGAGTTACATGGCTTAAACATTTATTTGGAAATTAAAAAGGGTCTTCAAATTGAGTGTAGTACAATGATGAAAGTTGTAGCTAGCCAAGCATGGAATACTCAAATTATATTTTAACTGATAATATAGTAAATTATTATAGATGGGGCGGGGTGGGCACAGTCTATAATATTAAGAAATGAGCTTTTATTACTATCTTTTTTAAAGGTAATTTTCAATCTATAACATTATGAACTGAAGTTTGTCAGATAGTATTTTCAGAGATCGTAATTAAAAATAAAGAAAAAAGGAAGAAAAAAGAAAGAAGAAGAAAGAGTTTGGGAAAACTTCTAAGGGTTGGATGGATTGGGAAGTTTTTAGTATAGAAGTGCACTAACCTAACTCAACTGAGTGCGGGCTAGCCTGACTCCATTGAGTGCACGCTACTGTGATGATAGTTCTAAACTGAACCATTAGGAATCTCCCTCACTCCAAACTATGTTTACAGAAGAAAAATAGAAATTAATATTAGAAAATAAAGGAACCTTACCAATTCCCCTAAATAACTTTAAAAGGAATTAAAAAAACTTAAAAAAGAACTAAATAATATATTTTCATTATTTAGAATCACACTACAAGACCCATTGTCATGGCAATGAAAGATGTCAATAAACATAAAAAATCCACATGTTTAAAAGCATAAAGGAAGTTAAGGACCATGGGGTTTTGTTAGGCTTGGCCTCTTATACAAGCAGCGCCAAATCCCTCCCTTCTTCCAATAAAGATGCAGATTTAGGGATTGTTGGTTCTCTTCTACTATATTTCTTTGCTATAATTTGGATCTCTTGTATTCCCCATATAAGTATGAGGCGAATCCCCACAAAGCCATTTCCAGAGCCATGCCCTTCTCTCCACTAAATTTCTCATTATAAAAGATTACCACATGCATATGGTAAAGTTTGAATTTAGATATAGAGCTTTGAATGTTCTAGCCTAAGTTAATAAACCTACTCACCTATGTTCATTTAATGATAATTGCATAGTCACTTCTAAGTTCAAATTTTTTATTTGATCATACCTCTCATTTCATGTTTTGTTTTTTAATTATTGGTAAACATTTTTGTATTGGAATTGTGAACTGAAGCAATGTTTTTGATTGGAGTTATAAATCAATTTGGGATATAAACAGGAGGCCCAGATCTCCCTATCAACAAATAACACCATAAACATCATTACGGCGACTACGGCCCCCAAAAACCTCACCACAACCACCGTGGGTCCCATAAAAAGAAATAACACCATAAAAACAACAAGAAGTGAGCATAAATGCAACACACAAGAGATTAACCCAAAGAGTAACAAGATAAAAATACAAATAAACCAGAGAAAGACCAAAAGGAGATAAGAGAGAAAGATAAAAGGCAAACAACAAAGCTTCAAAAGATGACCACGAAAACCCTCGAGTAAGAGGAAAACCAAAAAAAATAAGTCTCACCATTTAGATTCATGAATAGTTATCTGCAAGCTACAGTCGTGGTTATACCACAACCGGAAAGAAAGTCATCCATGATCCTTTGCAATCCACACTTAAAGTGGATAAAGATTTAATTTTAAGAAATAATTCATATTTTAATGGATTTTTTTGGAACTATTAGTGCATTGATTGTAATTCAAGTGGAGAGATATCTAAAGTGGTCCTTATTTAGGTGAAACTTTCTTATCTTTTTTTATTTGAGATGATAAATATTTAATAATTATTGGTAGTATTTTATTTTTATTTTTATTTATTTTTTGATAATTTAAATTTTTATTTATGTTAATAATTATTCGAATATCAACTTTCTAATACAATAAGAAGTTAAATTTTATAACAAACTTTCTTCTCATACCAAGATAATTCATGCATGTTTTCTAAAAATAAAAAACACTTTTTTTTTTTCTTTTTAGCGTGTCCATGAATTTTGCATGCAATTATACCTATTAACTATGTTTTCTAAAATGAATTTACATACATAATGTATGCACTTGTTCATTGATGACAGTTACTAAAAGGAATAGGTCCTAGGGTATTCGATTAGGAAATTAAACATTATTTTTTAATAACATCCTTTAATTTCTCCATATCTTTGTTTGAGATGATATGTATCATTTTTCCTTTATTGTTCTTCGAGTGGGACTAGAGACCACACTTAGCCAGCCAATTTATCGCTTGATAACCTGCTCTCAGGATATGATTAAATTTCACTCCCTCAAATAGATTATGAAGTTTTGTGACTTTTTTGATTATCCATTTAATTCTCTAGCTTAGGTATTTATGATTTTCCATGGCTTTAATAATCATGAGTGAATTCCCCTCAATGATGATGTTCTTGATTTTATTTCTAGTCCCAACTTCATCTCTAAAATGATACCCTTGGCATCCCCTATGTTGTTTGAATTAGTTCTACTATAGGTGGAGTTATAAGCTATCACTTGATCTTTATTATCCCTTAAAATTACTCTTGATCCTAATTCTCCATGATTATTTTTTGATGCCTCATAAAAGTTAATTTTGTGTCAACCTTGTTCTCGAGGGGACTATTTAATATTTTTTCTTATCATCTCTTTTTTCTGGTTGTTACTTGGCCTCATAGATTCAAAGTGATTTATGATCGATCCCTAATTTTGAAGTATTTTTATTTCCTTTGGGTTCACCTCCTTATTCTTCCTCTGCTTGGAAGAGAAAATAATATGATTAATACTGAATTCTATTTCTTTTCAAAGTTACTCTTGGAGTTTGTGTCCATTGTTGTCCTCAAATGTTTTAGTTTTCCTTTTGATCTAACCTTTCCAAGTTAAAGACTTAGTCTCATTTATAGGATGTTTAATCTCTTTTTGTAGACACTATAAATCCACACACTACAAATCTAGATGTCGAAACACCCCTAGACCACCTTAGGGACCTACCTAGGCCTTTCAACTTCCAATCAAGCCTAACCCAAGTCAGAATTGACCTACTAGCTAACCCACTTTTAACCCAACTTTACCTTGACCCTCGATCATCGATGGTTACCCTAACCACTAATGGTCACCCTGACTATCGACGGTCAAGTTCCACCATCTAAACCATTAAACACCCACTTCACTCAACTTATTTTTTTATAATTAGCTCATCCATATCCATGCACAAATTAGTGCATGATCGAGTTAAAATTAGAAAATCTAGTTCAACCTCTTATTCGAACTGGTTGTTCCACCTCTTCCTTGTGCCTATAAAAAGAGGAGTAGTAGGTTCAATTCATCCACAACTTTCAAGAGTTTCTTGTATCCAGATTTTTTTTATAGTTCACTTCTTCCATTAATCCAGTGATCTAGCCATCATGATAGAGAGCTGAAGTGTTGCCATCCATCAACCAATAGCCAAGTACCGTTACTCTACCAGAATCACTCGAGACTCCATCAATGAGCCAACCATCTCAACTATTCATTGAATCAACAACCCGTGAGTTAAGTATCTATTTTTAATTATTCAGTCAATTAGTTTCCATTTCAAAAACAACCCAGCTCAAACCAATCTCTCAAAATTACATTATGGAACCTCATCAAATCAACCTTTTATTACCCAAAACTAGCCCACAGTAATCGCCAATGGTCACCTTGACCGTCGATGATCTGTCATAACCGCTGACGATTACCCTAATCATTGATGGTCACCCTAACTGTTGATGGTCACTGTCACCCAATATAATAGCAAGCTATTTTTACCCATTTACCCTCAACCAAATCCAACTTTCTTCATCTCTGCCTATTCATAAACCCCTACCTTATTTTCTAAACCTAACCTGGCCTATTTAACATTAGTATTGACCCACTTATTTTTATAATTAGTTAATTTCATCTATTCTTTTGTCAATCACTTTTTGTACTTAATTATAGTATCGTCTATCATTTAAGCAAGTACTTTATCTTTCATTTTCTAAACTTAATATTTTAAAAGTGTGGATTGATAGTCTCCTAGGATGCTCTTGCTTATCAGATCTAACTTACACTAGGCAATCCACCTAGCTACCCAACTAATCAATCATTTGCTTTAGTGTTTTCTTATATGCAGGTCATTTCTCCCCAAACAAAGATGAGTTCTCCATAATCATCTAATCAATGCACATACAAACATACCAGGTTCTTCTACCATACCTTTCTCAAGTTTTTTCTCTATTTCTTCCAAGAATTTAAGGGAAAAATTACTGAAATATCTCTAGCAAACCCGATGGGACCCTAAGTCTCTACTTAGGTTCTTTTGTTTGCATGTAGGTGCTCTTATCCTTATTTTATTCTCATAAATGAAATAAAAATTTATTTTGGGCTTAAAATTGACTACATACATTGCTTGTTTGTGTCTTAGCTCACGTAGCTTAAGTTAAAGAAAGTAACTGAATCATAGTTTCACTCTTGTCACACACACAAGGCCAAACCACTCTCATCTAATTAAACATCATAAAAATCTAACCAAAAGGCCCAACTAGGATTTCATCACCTAGCGGTCACCTTACCCTTATTAACTATCCCACTTGGATTTCACCACCAAGGGGAGAACCAACTTAGCATTTTGGTTGAGTATAAACTTTGGGAATTGATATATCTTGGATAAACACCTGATACCCTTATCACTACAATGTGTGAAGTGAGGAGGTAGGCCCTAATATCAAGCCACATACTGATTTCTATCATAGATCCATTTGAGAGCCTAAATAACCTAAAACCAACCATAAACTGCCTATCTAATACCCATTTTACAAGCCAAATTTAAGTCACATGATTTTTAAATCTTAAGGCATAAGTCAAAAGAGAGACTAAAATTAACCATAGGATTTAATGTGTTCTAGTGTTTGTTTGATTTCTTTGACTTTTCTTGTCTTCTCTCTATTTGATTTGTGAGATTGTTTGTCTCTTCCTTTCTTCCTCATTTGCATGGTTTTAACTCGTCAACAATGAAGAAACTAAGCCAATCAAGATCCACCCCTTGACCATCTAGATTCCTCCACCTCTTCATTTATAGAGTACATATATGATGTTGAGAGTTCTCCTCATCATTTTGAGATCCCTAGTCTACTTTGGACAGCTACCCAAAGAGACCTAGACTTCGCCACCTTCTTAGATAATAATCATGTCACCTTTTAGCATTATCTTAACACCATGTATTATCATACACTTACTCTAGTTCCTCTTATCGATCCACCCTCTGACATGTTATTAGGACTTTTGGCTGACACTTAGCTACCCAAACATCTTCATCAGCCATAACCCCTCTTATACAACCATACAAAACCAACCTACTCAACCTGCTAACACTTGAGCACCCTCTACCTCGATCAATAACTCTTCTAACATAGGATCAACCTAATGTTTACCCATCCATACTCCACCTACCATTGGAGCACCTATTTCCAGTATTACTACCCTCCTCTTATTACTACCATTATGCTTTAAAGCTTGGTGATGTCCATACCTTCTACCCTTCTACCTATCTCTACCAAAATAACTACCTATCCTTTACCTACTAACCCAATTATATCAATTTTGTTAGGTTGTGGAGCTAAAAGCTTCACTGATGCAAATAGGGGAGAGGTTGTTGAGTTGTAGAGCAACCGGCATCGGTCTGATCAGCCGACGTCAGTCAGGTTAGTGAAGAGAAGAAACTGACGTCGGTCAGGGATCGGCTGACGTCAGTCACCTCCAGGCAGACAGGGACCGATGTCAGTCGCCTGTGCGGTTCAGAACTGCAAGTTTTACGGGCAGTTAGTTAACGAACCAAGTGTTTGCATGTCAAGAGCCAAATTTAGACTAGAATCTATGGATCTAATTATTGTAATTAGATGTCTAATTATTGTTTGCATGAGATCTATTTAAGAGACTCATAGGCTGTATTGTAAAGTGTGCTAGTTTGAGTTGAGCAAAGTTAGCTCCTTCTGTGTGTGAGGTGAGCAAGGGTGTTCCTCCTAGTTCCATAGCAGTGCCAAGGTGGGTGCTGGTTTTGGAGAATCAGCATGATTCTTCAGGGGTGTAGGATCTTGGTCAGCAGGTGTGCATGGCTACATTAGGGATCTACATGGTAAGTAAGATCATTGATCTGTAGGTGTATGTGTGTGCATGATCTAGGTTGCAGGTGTGCAGAACCATATTGATTTGCAGGTGTGCAAGATCAGGGAGGACAGCAACACAATAGGGAGAAGGATCATGTGGGACCTACTTGGAGTACAGTGTGTACTCAGAAAGAGAGCAAAGAAGAAGGCAAGGCAGTTCCTTCCATAAGTGAGATCAGTTGGGTTACAGGTTGTTGCAGTTCAGGGGAGATCTACTTGAAGTATGATTGTGTACTTAGAGTGCGTGGAGCACTGGAGTACTGGCAGTATTGGATACTGACTGGTTGGAGGTGAACACCAATTCTGTGTTTGAGTTGTGTGTTGGGACCATAAGAGAGAGAGCTTTGAGAAAAGAAGTACTATACACTTGAGGTGTGGGAAGCCTTTGTAAGGTGGAAGAGTGTGGTGGCTCTTTATTGTATTCTTTTTTGGATGAGTATTAATACAAGTTGTGTATTGTCTCTCATATTCTGTGTTATTTCTGAATTCTAGTTACTTGTGTATTCTGGTTAATTTTTGCATGTTAAGTTTCTTGGTAATCAATTGTGTGCTTTCATATTTCCCAACAAATTCAACCTATCTCAATCCCTAAATAGGTATATATTACATCAAACTTGGGCTACATCCCTAACCCACAAGAGTATGCACCTCCACCTTAAACCCAACCACCTACATCTACTTACCAGTACATAGCATCAATCCAGCTGCCTATATCTGCTTACCAGTACATACCATCATCAAAACCACCCATATCCACTTACTAGTGCATACCATCATCACATCCACCTGTATCCACATACCAATATGTGTCAACTTCTCAACCTCCTACCAACTATCAATATATTCCACCTTATCAACATCCACCCTATAATTTTGGAGGTGCACAACCCCAAACTAACATGGTAAAAATGTTAATGGACAAAATGACTACCTTAGAGTCATCTATCTCTGGTGCCCATAACATCTTATCTTATTACCAAATATGTAATGAGACAATTCACCCATCTATCCCCATCTAAACCTATCCTCCTCAGTGAGAGCTTCCCAAATTTACTAAATTTTAAAGTAAGGAAGACACTCAACAACATATGAGAGCATTTAGGCACGCTTATTATCTGATTGCCCATGATGATGCTCTCCTTCTCTGTATCTTCCCTATGTCTCTTTTAGGGTCGACACTAGATTGGTCTAGTGTTATCACAAAGAACTCCCTCTTTTCATTCACTCATCTAGCCCAAATTTTCTTAGACCACTTTTCTATAAATATCACTAAGAAGGTCTCTAGCACTGATCTATACTCCATTCGCTAATTTGATGACAAATCCATTGTTAACATTGTGGTTTATTGGAGGAGTTTGATAAACCAACTATATTTTTCCCTGCCCCAACCCAATCTAATTAAACTTTTTGCCTGAGCTTGTACCAAACATATCTCTTCTACACTACAGGTTCAAAGCTTCAGGACCTTCGATGAAGCTTTCACCCTGGCCCATAAACTTGAAAATCAAGTTATTGATGAGGGGAAAATCAAACTAAGAAACAAAAACTCCACCTTAAAATCAAACAAGGCTTCTACCTCCAAACCCAACAATCAATCCAACACTAAAAATAAGGGAACCACAAATACATTTATCATTAAAACTATCCCTCCTCCATCTGCTAAACAACCCAATTCTTCCAACTCTTCCAATCAAAGCACTAGGAATCAGAACCACAATAATTAGAAGCAAATTACTCTGCTCAAGGAGTCTTATGATTTGGTCTGAGGGAAGTTATTAAAACCCTATATCATACAACTTCCTTCCATCAAACCTGCTTAACAATTTGATTCTTCCCATCTTGTACTTGGTTGTTACAAGGAGACCAACTTTTGTGCCTTCCACTAAGTCATTGGGCGTGACATTAGTAGGTGTAATACCTTCAATAACATTATCCAAACACTCATTGACAAGGGTAAATTGTATTGGATAACCCCAATGTACCTCTGAATCAATCTCTCAACATCTTCAAACAACCATTTCCAAATCATGCCCCTTCTACCAATAATGAGACTAAGGCAAAATCCTCACATAACCATGAGGCCCACACTGTCAACATGAATCTTGGTGAACTCATAGCTAAGGAAACCATTGACCAAATCATCTCTTCTCATACTCAAATTATTGAGGTAGTGGAGTCACCCATCTCTCTTCTGATAATCACATCGGAGGAGGAAACCCTTACCAATTTACCATTGTCCTCAATCATACAATAATCTACTCTTCCTTCAGAAATCCCTTCTAAGGAAGAAGCCACTTTGCCTACACCTCACACTAAAAAATTACCTTCCCCAACTTTGGAACCATCAATTGAAGTAAAAGATGAGTTAATCATCCCTCTTTCTCAACCCCTGGGCCTCTCCTTTGAATCCACTACTGGGGGACTTAGACATGTCTATTAATCTTTCTCTAGACTGGTAAAAAACTTAGACTTTTTATCTCAACCTAACATGGATCAAGCTACCTTTTGGTAGCAGTTGGGGCTCCCCTATATATCCAAGTAGGAGCCTCCTTCATTACAACAACCTACCCTTTCCATTACCAAATATTTTATCATCCCAACCACACCATCAAACATTTTTACCCACCAAACTATAAATGAACCACTGAAACCAAACTCACCTAAAAAAAACAAATCACATTCTACCATTTTAACCAAGTTGCCCTTTATTGCCCTAACCAAACCTACCAAGATCCTAAACATCTTCCCAGCTCACAATCTTTCTCACCCATCAATGAAAGTGGATTTAACCTCACCAAACTTATCAAACAAACCTAAAACCAAATCAATAAACAAGGTCAAACCACCTAAAACCTCAAAGACCAAAACTATGCCTCCTTTCTCAACTTTTCCCTCTATTTTGGGACCTCATTTGTCTACCTTAGTCAGGAAATCAACCAAAACACAAAACTAACCACCACTTTTGGTTACTCCTCAACTCCTTTCATCCACGCCTATCTTTAATGAACCATTCACAATCAGACCTCTTGTTTGACAACCATCAATAACTAAACCACTTACCTCTCAACCACCCATCTCAAAACCTTCAAATTTTAGGATATCAACCTCTTTACCAAAATTAAAACCATCAACCAATAACATGTCTTTACCTAAAGTTTCTACCACTCAGCCTATTTCTAAAAAGGCTTTCAAACCAACCACCAAAATCAAGACCTCTATAAGTTTACCACCTTTGATCGAATCTTATTCCACCATTTTGCAAAGTTTATTTCAAGCATCTTACTTAACCCTATCAACCATCAGACCATTTGACCCACATACCCATAAACCTTCTTGGTATAATGACCTCCTAGTGTACTCTTACCAAAGGACACCTAAGCATGACACAAAGAAATGTAAGACTCTCCAAGTTTTGGTCCATCAACTATATCATGAGGATGACTTGTTATCAAATGAGCCTCTTATGAGCCCATCACCCATCCAAAAACCAAAAACCATCAACCAACCATTACTCCTCCACTCCCACCTAAGAGTGAGGATGAACCAGAGCAGTCTATAGACTTGACTCTTCCCCAGATCCATACTATCAATGTCGTCACATGATCACAAGGTTAACAAAAGGATAAGGGGAAGGCCAAGCTGTCCATTCCATAGACATACCCTTCTTCCACCCAACCACCAAACCAAAACCAAGCATCTTCACCTTCAAACAAACCTAAAATATCCATGTTGGGCCCTTCCCAATCCAATCCTTTAGAATATATCTAGTGAGTGGTCTTGAAATAGCTTCACCAGATTTCAATAAAGATGAGTTTATATGAACTGGTCAATACCTCACTCCACCATCATTAAGCACTAATAGAGGCCATGTAGGCCATAGAGGTTCAACCTGGTGACTCACAACATCTTGAAGCCTTCATTAGAGATCTTTGAATTTCTAACCTTGTCACTTTCAAGGATTCAAAAATCCCCTTTATTCATCTTAAGGACCCAGATCATCCTCTCTTCATCACTGCTTATAAAAAATAGGCCCATGTCAAAATGGTCATGATCAATGGAGGAGGCAGTATCAACATCATCTCCTCTCATGCCTACAACTAAATTAAATTTCCTGAAAACATCATATCGAAAACCTTGACAGTCCTCAGATCATTCAATGACACCATGGCCACAACATTGGGAATTATTGTCCTTCACATTCGTTTAGGACCTCACACACTTCCTGAGCTCTTTTACATAGTAGAAGGTGATTTCTAGTACAATATCTTATTGGGATGCCCTTAGATTCATTCCATGGGTTGTGTACCATCCACCCTTTATTGATGCATCAAATTTGAACACGAGGGTCAATTTGTTACCATACAAGCTGACTTGAGTCCATTCATGTCATGTAACATGACATTCCAACCCAATGATGTGTTCCTTCCTCTACCCAACAAACCTTTATCACCAAATAAAGAATCCCCATCCTCTTCAACGAATGAAGCATTTACCTTTTCATCCCTTCCTTCTGACCAAATCCCCACAATAGACCCCTTGAATTCTACATTCCAACATCTCTCACTTGGCAAATATCACCTCTTGACCCTTGACACTCTCCCTACTCCTCAAGAGTATGGGAGACTTGACCATCAACTTGGTTATGACCCCAATATTAGAGTCATTATCCCTTTCAGACCTCTTACATGTTAGCCTAATCTTATCTATGGAGAACTCAGTAAACCCCTTGATGCTTCTGCCAACCCTTTTTTCCTTGACCATATACCTCCAGTTTCTCCTATTTGGATAAACTAGCTTTTACCAAGACATACCTTCATAGGTGTGCCTAGAAGGACTTTGGTCTTGGACGATACAAACATAGACCCCATGAAATAATTTTGATCAAGACCCAAAAATCTCATGAAAAACATGGTCTCAGATTCATGCCACCTGAAAAATAAACCAAGCCATCTCCCATCACCATTGTTGAGAAAGATGTCCCATCCTCACGAACCCCTTCTCCATTAGAATTTGATGACCCTGAGGTAATCCCACCTAACTTTTTTTTGTCAACATGATTAGCCTTGGACCCCTGACCTACCAAAGGGATGGGGAAATCATGATCATTCTTTTGACTCATCTTGAGATGATAGGAGAAGACTCTCCTACCATTAATACCATCCAATGCCAATATGATGATTCTATTCTCACCTATATGGGTGTAAAAGATTCTTCTATTAATAAATCTCTCCCTCCTGAGACTTCAAATATGTTGAATGAATCCACCAAGGATATCAACTTAGGTACTTAGGACAACCCACATATTGTCAAAATCAGACAATTATTAGATTTTAGAGAGCATCAAGACTTATCTGCCTCTTTACAAGACCATAACATCACCTTTGCTTGGTCTTATAGTGACATGCCTGGAATCAACCTTATTATTGCCACCCATAACATAGTCACCAACTGTGATGCTAAGTTGGTTTAGTAAAAGCTTCATTGAATGCACCTCGTATAGCCCTTCTTGTTAAAGAAGAGCTTCAATGTCTCCTTTTGATCAATTTCATCCAACCAATTGACTATCCCTAGTGGATATCAAATGTTATCCCTATCACCAAAACAATAGGGGGCCTTCATATTTGTATGTATATTTGTGACCTTAACCTCACCTACCCAAAGGATGACTCCCTTTACCAAGAATTATCCAACTTATTGACCTTATGACTAGCCTTGAAATACTATCTCGTATAGACAGTTTCTTAGGTTACAGCCATATCTTGATTTCCCTTAAAGATCAATATAAAACTAACTTCATCACCCCTTTGGGGAATTTTTGTTATAGGGTCATGCCTCTTGGTCTAAAAAATCTCAGTGCCACCTACCAATGTGCCATGACCTACATCTTCCATGACCTTATTCACAAGATCATTGAGGACTATGTGGATGACCTTCTTGGGAAATCTAAACTCTAAAAAGATCATTTAGCAGTTCTCAAAGTCATCTTTGAATGGCTCATCATTTATCATGTCCGCCTTAACCCCAAGAAGTGTATCTTTGGGGTTTTGTTAGGAAAATCCCTTGGCTTCATTGGCTCTCTTCTCATAATTGAAGTCAATCCTACCAAATTCTAATTTATTCTTGACATGCCCCCTCTGACCAGCCTTAAGTAACTCCACAGCTTGTAGGGTAAGCTTCAATCCATTCGCCATTTCATCTCTTAGTTATCTGACAAATGTCAACCCTTTCACCACCTTTTTAAGAAGGATGTATCTTTTAAGTGGAACCAGGACTATCAAAAGGCCTTTGATTCACTCAAGGAGTACCTTTTATCCCCACCTATTTTCATCCCTCCAAAAGAGGATCAATTATTTTACCTATATTTTTTTGTCACTGACCATTCTTTAGAGGCAATGCTTGCACATTGTGATGAAAACCACAAAGAGAAATTTATCTACTACATAAGCCAAATGCTTATAGAATATGAAACTTGATACACCTATATCAAGAAACTTTCCCTCATCCTGGTCTTTATAGCTACCAAACTTTGTCATTAACTTCTCAACCATAAAACCTTTGTCATAACCAACACTAACCTACTCAAGTACATGCACTCTAATCCATACCAAAACTAATGAATGGCTAAGTGGCTCATGGTTCTATATGAATTTGATCTTGAATTTCTCCAACAAAGTCAATTAAAGGGCAAGTTATTACCAACCAATTGGCCAAAGCACCCTTAGTAGATAATCAACCTCCTCCTCTCGAGTTTCCTGATGAACCCATCATGACCCTTTATCAAGCTGACTTTGCCTATCAAGTCATTATTTGACGGATCCAAGTTCAACATGGTGGGGGAGTAGGTATCATCCTTATCCCCCTTGATGGTAAACCTCTTCCTCTATTCTTTAAACTTTATTTTGAATGTACCAACAACATGGCTAAGTACAATGCCCTAGTCATAGGTCTCCATACTGCATTAGCCTTAGGAGTCAAAACAATCAGCATCTTTGGTGACTCCCAACTTGTGGTCAATCAAATCAAGGTATATACTAGTGTAAAAATGATGTTTTGCAACAATATAAACAACTAGTGGATGAACTATTGATGTCATTTGACCACTACCTTATCCAGACTACCCCTCAATCTACCAATAAATTTGTCAACATAATGGATTCCCTCACTTCCCAGCTCCTATCTACACCCTCAGACTCTCAATTATCTATCATTATCCACCACCTTATTGATCCATCCTACACCAAATCAATGACTCCAACCATCTTCATAGTTGAAGAAGTTCAATCCGACCTCTGGTATAAGCAAATCTTTGACCATCTCCACTTGGCCATCATTCCTTTTGGCCTTTCTATCAATGCCCAAAGAGCATTTATTTAGAGAACCTCCCATTATACCATAATTAGGGGAATTTTTTATAAACATGGCTTTGATGGTCTTCTCTTCTGTTACCTACTCAGTCATGAATCCACTTATGCTATCAAAGAAACACATGATGAAATTTTTGGAGGACATTTTAGTAGCTTAGCTATCACTAAATGTATCCTTCACCTTGGTTATTACTTGCCTACCCTCAACCAGGACTATTTTGATTATGTGAAAAATTGTGTAAAATGTCAACAACATGCCAATCTACATCATGCACCTAGCCATAGTCTCTAAGTATCCAAATATTTTTGGCCCTTCTTGTAATGGGGTCTAGATCTTATTGCTGAGATTAACCCACATTCTTCACAATGACATCAATATATCATCACTACCAAAGATTATTTCACAAAATGGGTGGATATTGTTCCTCTCATCTCAACCAAGGCCAAAAAAATCATCGACTTCATTAACCATAACATCATATACCATTTCGGTGTTCCACACAAAATTATCACCGATAATGGTAAGTCTTTTAAGAACAATAAAGTCTAGGTTGTTTGTAACACCTTCGGTATCAAGTTGAGTTTATCATCACCTTATCTTCCATAAGCCAATGGATAAGTAGAATCCTGTAACAAAATGCTCACTAAAATAGTTAATGCATCTAATCAATATTGGCATTTTCACATTCCCTTTTCCTTATGGGCATATCGTACTAGCACTCAAACCTCTACGTGTGATACCCCTTTCTCTCTTGTTTTTAGAGCAGGAAGTTGTCTTGCCTCTTGAAGTTTGAATTCCCTCTCTTCATATATCCTTGCAGGATATCATTTCTAAAGACAATTATTGTGAACACTATTTATCCCAACTTGAATTCCTTGACGAGTGTTGCTTAGTTGTGCTTGACCATCTTCATGTCTACCAAGAATGAATCAAATGTGCCTATAAAAAACACCTTAAAGTGCAAGAGTTCAACATCAGAGACCTCATCATGGAGAAAAGCAAGCGGTGAGGTTTGCTTTCAATTGGCTTGGACCTTATATCATAACCCATAATTATGGATCAGGGGCATATCGGTTGTCCTCTCTTGAATGCAACCTAGAACTTGAGCCCCTCATTGTTTCGCATTTGAATCCTTCCTTTTGTTAACAAAGGGTCAAAGTCACCTTTTATCTAACTTAAGCTCATCCCTTACTTTCAAACCACATTCATCTCCTTATTTTATGGGCAACTTATTAAAATTGATTCATGTGATTATCCATCACAATCATAGCCTAATCATGAACAATGGGTACTATGACTCTACCCATGACATGATTCTCATGGTACTTTACACCTTTTTTATAGGACAAATTCCCATGGTCATTTTCACCTAAACCTCTTTGCACCTAATCAACCTTCTTGTGTATTTAGTTTTTCCTTTATAAAGGTGAACCTTTATGCCTATATAAATAAGCCCATATCATCAATAGCAAAATCAAAGAAAAAACAAATCATAAGTCATTCTTAGTACTTGCAGACTACTCCTTTGAAGGACAATTGTACAAGAATCTCAAAATTGCTCAAATATAAGGTATACTGCTCCCTTGAAGGACAACTATCAAAAGCAGTAAACAAAACACATAAACTTAGACCACTCCCTCAAAGGATGGCTGAGTAAAGCATTATCAAAGCATAGTAATTGCTTGGAAGCTTCCCTGACCCTCCAAGCAATAACAAAATAAGCAAAAGACCCATTATCAAGTATCATAAAAATCAAAAGAATTTTGAAGGCCACAATTAGATCTCATAAGCACAATAATTTTGGAAGTCAAAATTGACTTTCATAAGTAGACTTCATGCATTGATCAGTCTATATGACATGGAATTATTTATGCTGGTCCTTTGGTAACCTACATAAGAGGCGTACTAGTTTTGCAGGAAGGTTCCATCACCATCCATCTCCCCTTAACATGCTTTAAGCAAGGGATTATGAGCTTACTTGACATAATGTGATCAAGATACCTTTTTAACCAACTAATGATCACTAATGAAAAAAACTAAAAGGGTTATGTTTCTTAAGCCAATCCAATTTTGGTTCTATTTTAGTCCTTACTAAAGAATAAGAATCATGCCCTCTTCTTACCATCTCATACTAGTTGGTATATTTATTTAGACGTTTGTCTCTTGATTATCTTCTCTTTCTCACATCTAATTTTCCTATTTAGCTCACTTTATGTGCTTTACCTTAAACCAAATGACCATAATCATAATCATAACATCATATCATCATATATCATGGACCAAAAATAGACATCATTAGCATAATCATATCCATCAACATCATATCAATAATAAACCATTCCCACCACATGTCTAAATCTAAATAAAGAATCATATACTCATTAAATCTTAGCATGAACATCATCATCACATCAATGGTCATCTCAAAACATGAAATTAGATCCAAGTCATCATCATAATCAATAACAAACAAACCATAAACAAAAATCCATGTAATCCACATCATAACATTATTTATGCATCACACAAACCATTATCATATCAAAACATATTAACTATAGCCATCATGTCAACATCATCAAGATCCATAACAAAACATCATCATCAACATAAATAAAAATCCATATCATCACATACCTAACTAAGTGAGTTCATAAACAATATCATCATGAGCTTAATCTTAATCAATATAACATCATCAAAGGATCATCATGAACATCAACACCATGAACAATAAATAATATACCAAGATCATGAGTCTATAATCATAAATAATCACATAAACATAATTGTGTATACAACAATATACATGTATCTCTCACAAAATATACATCTCACTACATTAGCTCATAGGTCGGTATCAAAATGATATACAACAAAATATAATATCTCATAACCATGTCATAACTATGTCCCTAGGGCACCGTTGCCTCTTAGTGCCTATCCTCTCGAAGTACCTACATGTCCTCTCACAGATGTGGCCCACTGACTTGGTATCACTATGTCTACACCACCTACCATCCTAAATTTATACTTACCTCATTGGGGCTCATATATAAATTATTTAAAGACTATAACCTCATAATAATGTAGCTCCTCTACAATAGCTACATATCTCTGCATAGCAATAGTACCTTATGGTCCTATAGGTGTTATTGCTACTCCTCCTTTGACCTACCTCAGAGAATATCTCTCTTGGGTAACCAAGGCTAGCATTGCTTTGACCTAGTCCCTCTTACCTATCATTGTGGCCAACTAACCCTATACCACTACCAACTGACCCTATAAAGCTACCACCTAAGCCTATATCATAGCTAGTACCACTCATGCCTAATCTCTCTATGTAGTTACTGCCTATACATCTAGGTTAATGCCTTATACCTGAGTTCACTAACCTCTACCAGTTAGGTCAATATCCATCGACTACCTACCAACACCATCACCACCAAAATCTATTGTCTCATATTGTGTCTAGTATCATGTAGGGTACCTATCTACAAAACCTACATCATCTATCATTGGCCACGCAGGAAACTCCTCATGATCAAGAAAGACCTATATTAGTTGTGGATTTGGAATTAGAAGCTCTATATCCTCTTGCCTATACCTTAGGAATAGACCAAGAATAACCTATACCAAGGCAAACTATTACCACAACCTATCAAAAAGGATGGGATCTATCTCACCCTCTCTCCTACCAAAGATCCACCTATAGCTCTTCAAGGATAGAATCTACCTCTTATAATCAACCCACTCTAGAAACCTAACGTAGGGCCTCTAAATCACATCACCAACAACCAAGCCATCCAAAACATATCTTAACCAATTTGTGTCACACACACCTCTACCAACTCGTAAAATGGCAAAATCATCTCTCTATATCATGATCCCAACTCTGAATTCCATCTGGGCATACCCCTCCCATGGTATCCCCATTAGCCTCAACACTCGTATGTGCTCATATTCTTAGTAGTGTAAAATAAATTTGATGCTGATGCCATATCTCCTATGAGCTCTGAAACCCCACAACTCCTTATATATCTGAACAAGCAACACAGGCACCCATCCAAACACTATGTGGCCCAACAACATCTTAACTAACACCCCCAACAATAGATCAAGAAACCTCCCACTACTCAAATCTGGTATGGCAAAGCATGATATTGCTATCATCATCATTATGAGTAGCATCCTCTTGCCTCTATCCCTATGATATAGTAGGGTGTAACTAAAGCCTTTAGCATGCCACCTTATAAAATCATGGTCATCTCCATATAATATCTCCATGAACTCATCTCTCTCCTCCCTCTCAATGTGATAAATTAGGTCATCCCATATGGGTAACTGAGTGATCCTATGAACATCCTCTGGTAAGATCATCATCTCACTAGTAGGTAGAAGGAAGGTGTTCATGGATGGATCCCATCTCTCAATGAGGGCCATGATCATCATCACATTGCATGGCACGTGTTGATAGTGAAACATCACTCCAAGCCCCACCTCCTCCATGTGTGACTAGTCAACATCTATCATCCCTCAATGAATCTCAATAAAATCTAAGGGACTTGATCCTGTATCTGGACCTGCTCTCACACCTACAATGTTCGATGGCAAACACACTTAGTTCTCTATACTATTTTTTTCATGAACTTGACCTCTTATCTACATCACTTATCTTAGCCTATCTTATATGTGCCCAACATAATTTACCCTTAAGCCTTAATCATTATCTATTACCCTTCACCCTTACTATTTACTATTTAACCATCAACATTTACCTAGATAAATTTGATCTCTTTACCCTACACTACGACCTGCCAAACCTAAAACATTACCCTTGATGTTAATTTGAACCAAACATTCAAACTATTTCACCTTACCTTCATAACATTCAACACTTTTTCAAACAAAGTCTTCCACCCTTTGTCAACTATTGACAATCATGGTGACTAATGATGGTTAGGCAACCATTCTACTAATAGTCATCAATCATTGATGGTTAGGTATGACCACCACCAATCATTATGCATGACCATCAACATAATACCCTAACCCTACCACTTAAAATACCAACCTAAAACACATAATCTCCCTACAAATTGCTACCTAATCCTACCCCCACCTTACCCTAGCTACCCTACCTTGACCAATTTCCAAACTTACCTGCAAATTTCACCAAAAGCATCTCAAAACCTAACCCTAAGGTAGAACCAAACAAAACATAATTTTCACCCAATCATCAACCAAACACATACCAAATTCAAATGCATTTGCCACATCGTAAGATAATCTATCAATTGAAAACATCCCCTACCTCATTCCTCAACCATCATCGAGGAGGAATCCTGAGACCCACTGCCTGACCACATTCTCATCCACCTTTCATCTTACCTAGGGCAATCCTTTAGCCCACTTGATCAACTCAACCAATCACTCACCCGCTAAGTTAACACTATTAGCAACCTCTCACAAAATGCCAAATAGCCAGACACCAAAGTCAAAATAAGTAAATGAGTGAAAATGACTCTCAATGGCACTTTTCAATTCACCCTTTTAGGGTTTGACCCTAACCACTAATGGTTAGGGTGACCACCGACAGTTGACCCTAAAGCCTTAACCATCAATTATTAACATATTGTATTTTCTCTACCACACACCAACTTTTCAAAATTTTAGCATATACCTAAAATCACATGCCCTCCATAAGATATTACCTTCTCTACCAACCATAACCAATTACATCAACTTGCTATTAACCATTTTGGCACAAAATAGTGTGTATTTTATGATGACATTACCTTGGTCCTTTTGATCATACTAGCTAGTTTCCATGTTGAACTACTTTTTTAAACTTACGCTACCTTATGTATACCCACACAACTTATGTCTTCTCATGATCACTTCCTACCTTGGATACCCATGACTGCACTAACCTCACCTAGGAGATTTGCATTTACAAGTGTACCCAGCCACAACACCTAAATACGGTCATGTGGTCCACTTATCACTCATCTTTCTACAATCGACCTTATTTTTACTAACTATGATAACCTAGTCAATACACAATATTGGCTATTGCACTTTTTTTGTACTTTGTGTACATGTTTATGCTTCAGTGCTCACCATACCACCCATTTTATCATCCACTTACCCACTCATCAAACTCATACCTGATTCTATTTCACCTCATTAACTCTCAATTTGAGGGGGAACACTTTCTCCCATCCTCAGGGCAACCAAATCTTTGACCTATAATCCATTATTATTTTATAATTACTGATATAAAATGCATAACAAAAAGGGGCAAAATGTAGCCACTAGAAATCTACACATTACAAATCTAGATGTCAAAACACCCATAGACGACCGTAGGTACCTACCTATACCTCTCGACCACTAATCGAGCCTAACCTAAGTCAAAATTGACCTACTGGCTAACCCACTTTTAACCCAACTTTACTTTGACCCTCAACCATCGATGGTCACCCTAATCCACCATCTAAACCATTAAACACCCACTTCGCTCAACTTGATTTTTTATAATTAGCTCATCCATATTCATGTGTGAATCAGTACATGATCAAGTTAAAATTACAAAAGCTAGTTTAACCTCTTGTTTGAACTGATTATTCCACCTCTTATTTATGCCTAAAAACTGAAAAGAGTAGCAGGTTCAATTCATCCATAAATTTCAAGAGATTCTTATATCCAAAGTTTTCTTTTACGGGTCACTTCTTCCAGTAATCCAATGATCTATCCATCATGATAGAGAACCAAAGTGTTGCCATCCATCAGCCAAAATCCAAGTACCGTTACTCTACTAAAATCACTCTAGACTCCATCAATAAGCCAACTGTCTCAACCATTTACCAAATCAATAACCCACGAGCTAAGTATCTATTTTTAATTATTCAGTCACTTGGTTTCCATTTTGCAAACAACCCAGCTGAATCTAATCTCTTAGAATTTCATATGGTAACCTCATCAAATCAGCCTTTGATTACATAGAACTAACCCATAGTAATCGTCGATGGTCACCCTGACTGTCGATGATCTATCCTAACTATCAGTGTTTACCCTGACCACCGATGGTCACCCTAATTGTCAATGGTCACTGTGACCCAATATAATATAAATCCATTTTTACCCACTTACCCTCAACCAAATCTAACTTTCTTCATCTCTACTTGTTCACAGACCCTTACCTTATTTCATGAACCTGACCTAACCTATTTAGCATTAGTATCAACCAGCTTATTGCTATAATTAGTCAATTTCATCTATTTTTTATCAATCACTTCTTGTACTTAATTTTAGTATCTTCTGTCATTTATGCAAGTACTTTATCTTTCATTTTCTAAACTTAATTATTTAAAAGCGTGGATTGACAACCTCTTAGGAAGCTCTTGCTTCTTAGATCTAGCTTGTGCTAGTCAATCCACCTATCTACCCAACTAATCAACCATTTGCTTTAGTGCTTTCTTATCTTCCATTATAAAATATAGAGTTTTATATTATAATCAACTACCATTTAAATGTTACAAATGGCAATAATATGGTCACTTTGTTAAGGACTATAAAAAATTAAAATGTGTTTCAAGAATTCAAACACTCTTAACAATACACAATTAATCAACATCATATCCCAATTTAAATACAGAAATAATCAACTCTTTGTACATATAACATTTTTAAAGTATTAGGAGAAAGTGCCAAAAATTCGTGAGGTTCAATGTTGAAAGGAGGGGACATACAAGAAAATCAAGATGTTGAAACTAGTTCAAAAGAGTTGCAAGATTTGTTGGGCAGTTAAAAATAAGCAAAGGAAGAACAAGTGGTGGCCAAGAGTAGAAATTAAAAAGAATGAAGAATTTATTTATCAAAGGATAGATGAATCTATATATACACATGTAAATATACAATATATATATGTACACACTATGTAAATATATAATCTATATACACTAGTTTTTGAAGATTTAATTATCTTTTAATTATAAACAGTTATGGGCTTATATATATCTAATAGATAAATAAATAATTGTCTTTTAATTGCTTTCAAGAGCTTGAACTATATTAAATTACTAACTTTAAGTTAAGACAATATAAGCTTAGTCTTAGTTTAACATGCATGAAATTATATTAAAAATTAGAAAATGAATATCTTTATTTAACTGATTAACTAGACTTATGTTTTAGAAAAGTGGCGTAATGATTTCTAGTAAGTAAATTAAATGCTTTAATATATTTTAAGCAAGATGATAGACTACGGATTTGATAAAAAGATAACTCCAGTTAATAAAAATAAAAGAAGAGTAAAATGGCATGCATGAAGAAAAATGAAGGTAGATTGTATACAAAGAAGGGGCAGGATAGAAATAAAGGTGAGAATTTTTATAAATTAAAAATATTATGAGATTAAGTGACACATAAAGAAGAGGATGGAACATGGAGAATTGAAGGAAGCCATAAGGGAAGTGAATTCTTACAAGGTCAATTCTGTATTATTTTTCTATGTGTTGTTTGATAAAAAAAAGTTTAAACCCAACCAAGAACCTCATTTGATTATACTGCTCTTTCCTCGAGTCCACTTGTATTTCTTTGCTCTTTTACACACCATTGTTTCATGTGTTGGTTTTAAGGTTTGGTTGGCATGTGTCATCAGTGAAATGATTATAGTGCATTTTCATTTGATTTGGACTACATTTTAATTTGAATCATTGAGTGTCTTAATTAAAACATTGAGGGTCTAAAGAGAATCGATGAGTGTTTAATTTGAATCACTGTGTGTCTTAGTTAAAACATAGAGGCTTTAAAAGTTAAAATTCCAAGTCTTTTTTTATAAAAAATCCAGGTCATAAAATTGAAATTCCATTTGATGAAATGGCAAGTCTAATCAAAACGCTAATATATAATTGGAAATTGTTATGTATATACAAATAAATGCTAAGTCATATGTTGAAATCACTGTGTACATACAAATAGATAGTTGAGTATATATTTTAAATCATTGTATATATTATAAAGCACTAAGTATATATTATAAATCACTGAATATATATTTTAAATCACTGTGAATATACAAATAGATAGCTAAGTATATATTTTAAAACACTATGTATATATTGTAAAGCACTGAGTATTTATTGTAAAGCACGGAATATATATTTTAAATCATTGTGTATATATTGTAAAGCACTAAGTATATATTATAAATAAATAAGTATCTAATAGGGAATGCCAAACCACAAATTAAAATGTTGAGTCTCTAATTTGGAATGCCGATTCATTAAAATGAAGTGTCAAGTCCTATTTTTTTAAGTGTTGTGAATTATCCAATTATTAAGTGCAATTTTATTATCTATGTAAAATAATTATTTTTAAATAGAGAGCTCTATATATTCAGTGATGAAATAAATAGTTAATGCATGAATGAAACTATGTATCCTCTTTAATGTAAGACCGAATGTTGAGTGGAACATATAATTGATCGGATTTCCACACTTAGCTTGAGTTGAATTGCGTTACCAATCAAGTTCGCTGCCAGCCCAAATTTGCACTATGAGTCTGATTAGCATTTTTATTATGAGCATAATCAACATAAGATCCCCTAATCCTAATATAATGTTAGAACTCTTACTCGATTTGTAAAGAATAAATAAAATGATAGTATTAATTACTGAGTGTCAAAATAAATATGAACATTGGGTTTTAGTAGTTAAATATTAAAAATAAAAGTTATTTTTTAATTTTGTAGCATCCACCTAGATGCTAAGCAAAATGTTAAAGAATTATGGAAAAACCAAATGGCTAAATGAACTTATCTAACCTTTATTAGATTACTTAAACTAATAGTTGATTTCAGGTAATTGATGTAATTCATTTTATTCAAATAGTTCTAATACCTTAATTCGATTACTTGATTTCATGAAAATAGATATATGTAGATATCAACTAAATTCTTATGGAAAGTGATTAACTAAACCTCAACATGATATATTAGATTGTAATAAAGTTAATAGTATAGGTTTTATTATTGAAAATACTTTTATTTTTTAAGTATATATATATATGGAGTATAGTATAATATGGCCATGATGATAGGACCATATTCAAGTTATAAATCATTCATATATTCAAGTATGAACTATATGACATTATACCTAGGTAGTTTATATTCTAAATCATGTTGAGATAATCCATATAAGTATTTGATGTCAACGTGACTTGAGAAAAGATGGACTTGTACACAAGCAATCTATTAATGTTAGTAATAGATATGTTTAAACTGAATGTATAACTTGTAAAGGTACATTGGGTCATATGCATATATCTTTGGATAATAGGTTGTTATCTAGTTATAAGAATTTGTAGAACCAAAAATTATAACCTTTTGATATAACCTTCTAGAAACATAATAAGTTACTAAAATGAAAGAGCATGATGAGTTTATAAGTTATCTGATTCTCTTTTATTATTTTGAATGACTACTTGAGAATTATGTATATAAAGTTGGTGGGATTTGTTATTATTATTTGTGCTAAATACTTGTATCTACTTAAAGAGTGTAGATTATGCAGTCTAAGCCTAAGACATACCTAGATGGTATAATTCGTTCTTGTTTACCTATATTTTAGGATTATGATACCTTTGATTTCTAAGAATGTAAGTGTGGTTATGTATGATATGTAATTATGAACTATGACAATATGGGATGCCAGAGTTATACAATATGAAAAATACCCAGATGGTACATACTATATTTATTATATCTAGATCCACACTTATGTAAATATATGCATGTTGGTTGTTACTTTGAATAGTATGTTTATTGGTAATTTTTAAGATATCATAGTTGCGTGCATACATTATTGAGAGTGTGACAAATTTTAAGTAAGACTTTTATGTGTTTTTGGAAACTATGAATTGCTTTGCTATAGCTAGTTGAAGAATTAAAATTATGTTTTCATGTATTTTATGATTACTTTGTATGGTTGATTATGGGAAAACTAGTAGTTATGTCTTAGAACACTAGACTATGATAATATGAGATATCATGGGATGTAGTCATATGGATCTTATTGTAGTAGTTAAGAAACTACAATTTAATATAAATTTTACCTGGATGGTATAAACTATAGGTATTATTTTTGGTTTGGGATAGATAATAATGTAAGATTCATTCATATGTTGATAGAATAAATGTACACTTTGCTTACTCCTATATTTAACATGAGATATGATTATTAGGAGGATGTAATTAATATGAATATTATAGTTAAATAATGTATAGTGAGACATTATCGTACGGTATGTTTAGTTTTAGAAATCATACACACACTTAGGTATTTGTTTGTTCTCTAAATTTTTGCACCATTTTATCTACCTATTCATGAAGGGAGAGTCATTCTCTGATAAGGGATTGTGCAGAGAATCATTAGTCCATGGTTGGTGTAAAAAATCACTCGAATGATACTCTACCTCCCCACAATAGTACTACTTTCTTGGAGACTAACTTGAGATTCAGAGATACATGAGTTGGTTCAACTCGAGCTCCAGAAAGATTGGTACCTATTTATTATATTAAGGCCGAATGCCTAATGTAAATGTAATTATATATATATATATATATATATATATATATATATATATATATATATATATATATATATATATATATATATATATATATATATATATTTGAGTAGCAATTGATGTATTAGTGGATTAGTCATGGTTGAGTCCTAATGTATTTACTTTCCTTATAATTGTAATATATTATATTACATTCAATAATAGAATTTTAGAACTACTATTATTTTTAGTTGTTGATTATATGATTGGTTAAAGTTATTTAAAATAATTTTGGTTGAGTGAATGAATGTTAAGTAATTATTTTTTTATTTTAAGTACTAGATTATTCTAAGTATAACTTGAGGGATTGTAACATGTGGTATCAGAGTTATGACTCAAACTCTAGGACCTAATGAGTCCATTAGCATTTTTGCACCTCTTTATTTAATATAAAGGAGAAATGTGAATGTGTGTGTGGTATATTGAGTATGTACCCTAAGAGCATCCATACCCTCTTAAGATTTGTTAAAGCATTGGTTATCGAGTGTCTCATTGGTGATGGTTGTATAAGGTGATTGGGTAGGTAAGAGCATAGCATAGTTCATAAGATGTGAACAAGAATTTCCTATCATATTTTTGATCTTTAGATTGAACACCTCGAGTATTATTACATCTTTCTTGGTAATCGAGTCACCTTAACCATTTGTGTTTGTGTATTGTGAGTGTTTTAAAAAGCATGGAGTGCTTCCCACTTAGGTATTTATGTTTTAGTTTTGTGTCTCATTTATACAAATCTTAAGAATGAGAATTTTCTTGTAGTTGATTGTATATGTCATGGTTGATATTCATTTGTGTTAGGAGTTTTTTTATATAGATTAACATCCTTATATTTATATAGACTTGAGAAGAAGTGTCATCTCTCTTAGTTAGATTAGAGGTGAGTTATTATGCTCTCACTGTCATCTTACATCATTTTAAGCTATCAAGAGGAGTCATATTTATAGGATGTTGATTTAGTTTTTTATTAAAAAGAAAACTTATTTTTGAAATGTTGTTTGATCGTATTCTCTTGAGTTTGTGGGATAGTGTTTTCTACTTTTTATTGAGAGAAGATGTAGGATTGGATGGATTGGTGCATCTTTCTTGTTAGTATTTTCCTTCTGATTGTGAGATTAGGTTATGATATTACTCTTACAAATTTTGTAAGTATGTAGTGATTTTGGTAACTTGGATTGTGGTATTTTCTTTTTTGCCATATGAGGGTATGTAGGACAATTTTTTTTGAGATGTTAGTTCTCTACTTTCCACATTATGACTTTTTAGAGTTACTATTTTATATAACTTGTTAACTTGACCATGAGGAGTGGAGAACCTTGAATTTATATTAATTATAGTTGTTTATAATTATTATGTTATTATATATCTTTGTTTAGACTGATATTATTCTCTTTTTGAAACATGTTGTCTTGAAGAGTTATATATGTACCTTTATTCGAGAGCAAGTAGGGTATGAGATGTTCAAAACATCTTGATAGTCTAAAATAATTATGATAAACTTTTAGTTTATTAAGTACTAACCAATAATGAAGGGAGACATTATCTCACTTATAAGGTTGTAGGGATGGTATAATCCTTAACCTTTATATGTTATATTAATTTTGATATTATTTTTTCTTAACTATGAATATAACACTATAAGTTAAGTTGTAAAATATGATACTAGTTATGTTTGGATAGTGGAAACTTAATGCAATTACAAAATAATTATATGATTTTTCTTGTATGTATGTTGGTACATCTAGAATCATTGAACATATAATGTTGATTTTTATGATTTGTTAGTATAGATTTGTGTTTCATTAAACCTTCTGCACATTGTAGAGATTGTTAGGTTGTGAAGACCTAAGGGAGGAGTGGTGAATTAGGAGCGTGAGCTCTAAGTGATAGGATGGTATCCTACTTAGCCTCATATTGGCTCAGTTGTTATTGAGTTAGATCTAATAGACGAACTTATTGAATTCTAGTTTTGATAGATGGAATTGTCAAATTCAATTATATGATCATACGTATGTATATTATGGAAAGGTATTCCATGATTTCATATACATTGGAAATGCAATATTTCAAGTTCCTATTCATCGTCATACTTATTTGGAGTTACGTGGAGTAGTGACAATATTTACATGTTATACTTATCCAAAGTTATGTAGAGTAGCAATAGTATTAACTTATACACATCATTCTTGCTAGATTCTCTAAATACTTTTATCTGTAATGAGAAATACACTCTTTAGATTAGAGAGATGTGCATAGGGGATGGAAGGTTTTGTAGAACTCTTCCTGGTCATTTGTTTTAGATTTTGTGATGAGCTCATATGTTTTTGGGAAGTCAATGAAACTTTTATCGATATTTGATAGGCTTGTCTTACGGTTTTGGATCCTAGGATGATCATGATAGAACCAATCTAAGAATTTGACACTCACAAACTTTATTTGTATGATTTGATACTAGATACTATGTTTTGATTCTATTAAACTTTGTTTGTTATTCAAAACTATTGTTTGAACAAGTGTCATCAGGATGATGACTAATTTTAGGGGGAGGATGTTACATCTTGATTTCATCTTATGATATATAACATTTGAATATGTGGATTAATATGGTTATTGGTTGATTATTATTATTTTGATTTGAGATTTATGACATATACTATTATAGGATAGTGATATTGTGATTAGTTACATGATGTGACAATTGTACTACTTTCTTATTTATATAGATTATAGATATATATTGGTTAGTTATGCATTATTTGTTAATATATATGATGATTCAGACTAACTATCTACTTGTTATGAGGTTGATATAGGATTGATCCTACCCTCAAATCATGATGAGAGAGAGCATCATCGAAGAGGATAGGCTAGATAGGATGATTAGGAGATGACAGAGGAATTACAAGTGACCCTACACACACGCATATTAGATTTTAAATATCTTATGCATAAAATATTAGTGCATAATTAAGGAAATCTTGTATGTGATCATATTGATATGTAAATTTAGTTCTTTATATGCATTAGATTCATTTACTTAAATTATCTAAATTTTCATGAGTAAATCAAGAAAATAGATATTTGATTGCTATATATGAATAAGCTAGTAAAATGTCTTTCTAAATATTTTTGAGTGTTTAGCTCATTAATTATTGATATTCAGGATATTGATATATTAAGACATGTAAATATATAATCTATATATATACACTAGTTTTTGAAGATATAGTTATCTTTTAATTAGAAATAGTTATGGGCTTATATATATCTAATAGATAAATAAATAATTATCTTTTAATTGCTTTCAAGAGCTTGAACTATCTTAAAAAACTAACTTTAATTTAAGATAATATAAACTTAATCTTAATTTAACATGCATGAAATTATATTAAAAATTAGAAGATGAATATCTTTATTTAATTGATTAACTAGACTTATGTTTTAGAAAAGTGGCGTAATGATTTTTAGTAAGCAAATTAAATGCTTTAATATATTTGAAGCAAGATGATAGACTACATATTTAATAAAAAGATAACTCTAGTTAATAAAATAAAAGAAGAGTAAAATGGCATACATGGGGGAAAATGAAGGGAGATTTCATGTAAAGAAGGGGTGCAATAGAAGTAAAGGAGAGAAGTTTTATAAATTAAAAATCTTATGAGATTAAGTTACACATAGAGAAGAGGATGGGACACAGAGAATTGAAGGAAGCTAGAAGAGAAGTGAATCCTTACAAGGTCAGTTCTGAATTATTTTTCTGTGTGTTATTTGATAAAAATAAGTTTAAACCTAGCCAAGAACCTAATTTGATTATGCTACTCTTTCCTCGAGTCTACTTGTATTTCTTTGTTTTTTTTACACATCATTATTTCATGTGTTGGTTTTAAAGTTTGGTCGGCATGTGTCATCAACCAAATGATTATAGTGTGTTTTCATTTGTTTGGACTATGTTTTAATTTGAATCGCTAAGTGTCTTAATTGAAACATTGAGGGTCTAAAGAGAATCATTGAGTGTTTAATTTGAATCACTGAGTGTCTTAATTAAAACACAGAGTCTTTAAAAGTTGAAATGCTAAGTATTTTTTTTTAATAAAAAAGCCAGGTCATAAAATTGAAATTCCATTTGATGAAATGCCACGTATAATTAAAATGCCAATATATAATTGGAAATTGCTATGTATATACAAATAAATGTTGAGTCATATGTTAAAATTATTGTGTATATACAAATAGATAGCTGAGTATATATTTTAAAATGATGTGTATATATTGTAAAGCATTGAGTATATATTATAAAATGTTGAATATATATTTTAAATTGCTATAGATATTACAAATAGATAGTTGAATATATATTTTAAAATCTTGTGTATATATTATACAGCGCTAAGTATATATTGTAAAGTGTTGAATATTGAGTGTACATTATAAAGTGTTGAGTATCTAATAGGGAGTGTTAAACCACAAATTAAAGCATTGAGTCTCAATTTTAGAATGTCAAGTCACTAAAATGAAGTGTTGCATCCTATTTTTTTAAGTACAGTGAATTATCCAATTATTTAGTTTTATTGTCTATGTAAAATAATTATTTTTAAATAGAGTGCTCTGTATATTTAGTGATCAAAGCAATAGTTAATGCATGAATGAAACTCTGTATCCTCTTTAATGTAAGACCGAATGTTGAGTGGAACTTATAACTGCCTCGGATTTCCACACTCAGCTCGAGTCGAGTTGCACTTCTAGTCAAGTTGATTGCCAGCCCAAATTTACACTATGAGTCTGAGTAGCCTTTTTATTATGAGTGTAATTAACATAAAATCCCCTAATATGAATACAATGTTGGAATGATCTTACTTGGTTCAGAAAGAATAAATAAATTACTAAAATGATAGTATTAATTACTGAGTGTCAAAATAAATAAAAATGTTGGGTTTTAGTAGTTATATATATATATATATATATATATATATATATATATATATATATATATATATATATATATATATATATATATTAAGTGTAGCATCCACATGGATGCTAAGCAAAACGTTAAAGAATTATGGAAAAACCAAATGGCTAAATAAACTTATCTAACCTTTATTAGATTACTTCAACTAATAATTGATTTCAGGTAATTGATGTAATTCATTTTATTCAAAAAGTTCTAATACCTTAATTTGATTACTTGATTTCATGAGTAATATATATATGTAGATATCAACTAAATTTTTATGGAAAGCGATTAACTGAGTCTTGACACGATATATTAAATCGTAATAAAGTTAATAGTATAGGTTTTACTATTGAAAATACTTCTTACTTTTTAAGTATATATATATGGAGTATAGTATAATATGGCCATGGCGATAGGACCATAATCAAGTTATAAATCAATCATATATTCAAATATGAATTGTATGACATTATATGCGGGTGGTTTACGTTCTAAATCATGTTGAGATAATCCATACAAGTATTTAATGTCAATTTAACTTGAGAAAGAGAGACTTGTACATAGGTAGTCTATTAATGTTAGTAATTGATCCGTTTAAACCGAATGTATAACTTGTAAATGTGCATTGTGTCAAATGCATATATCTGTGGATAATAGGTTGTTATCTAGTTATAAGAATTTGTAGAACCAAAAATTATAACCTTTTGGTACAACCTTATATAAATAGAATAAGTTAATGAAATATAATGAGTTTATAAGTTATCCGATTCTCTTTTATTGTTTTGAATGACTACTTGAGAATTATGTATATAAATTTGGTGGGATGTGTTATTATTGTTTATGCTAAATACTTATATCTACTTAAAGAATGTAGATTATGCAATCTAAGCCTACGATATACCTCAATGGTATAATCTATTCTTATTTGCCTATCTTTTAGGATTATGAGACCTTTGGTTTATAAGAATGTAAGTTTGCTTATGTATAATATGTAATTGTGAACTATGATAGTATGAGATGTCATAGAGTTTTATAGTATGAAAAGTATCTGGATGGTACATACTATATTTTTTATGTCTAGACCCACACCTACGTAAATATATACATGTTGGATGTTACTTTGAATAATATGTTTAATAATAATTAGTAGGACATCATAGTTACGTGCATATAACCTTGAGAGTGTAACAAATGTTAGGTGAGAATTTTATGTGTTTTTGGAAGTTGACTTGTTTTGCTATATCTAGTTGATAGAATTGAAGTTATGTTTCCATGTATTTATGACTACTTTGTATGGTTGATTATGGAGAAACTAGTAGTTATGTCTTAGAACACTAGACTATGATAATATGGGCTATCATAGGGTGTATTCATATGGATCTTATTGTAGTAGTTGAGACACTATAGTTTAATATAAAATTTACCCAGATGATATAAACTATAGGCATTATTTTTGGCTTGGAATAGTTAATAATGTAAGATCCATTCATGCATTGATGGAATAAATGTATAGTTTGTTTAATCCTATATTTAGCTTAAAATATGATTGTTAGGAGGATGTAATTAGTATGAATATTGTGGTTAAATAATTTATAGTGAGACATTATCTTATGGTATGTATGATTTACATGTCAGTACGATATCTTGTAATAGAATGGGGTTTTTATGATACACTACATGTTAAGTTTTAGAAATCATGTACACGCTTGGGTACTTACTTGTTCTCTAGATTCATGCACCATTTTATATACATATCCAAGAATGGAGGGCCATTCCTTAATAAGGAATTGTACTGGGGATCGTTGGTCCATAATTGGTTTAGAAAAACACTTGGATCATGCTTTCCCTCCCCATAATAGTACTACTTACATAAAGACTACAATCAAGATTTAGAGATACATGAGTTGGGTTGACTCGAGCTCTAAAGGGATTGGTATCTATTCATTATATTAAGGCTAAATGCCTACTAAAAATGTAATTTTATTTCATTTGTATGTATATTTGAGTAACAACTGATGTATTAGTGGACTAGTCATGGCTGAGTCCTAATGTATTTACTTTCCTTGTAATTGTAATATATTATATTTCATGTAGTATTAGAATTTTGGAACTACTATTGTTTCAAGTTATTAATTATATGATTGGCTAAAGTTATTTAGATTAATTGTGGTTGAGTGAATGAATGTTAAGTAATTAGTTAAAAAAATATTGCATTATTCTAAGTACAACTTGAGGGGTTGTAGTAAAGATGGATTTATATAATTATAATTGCAGGGATTGAAAAGTTAAAGTTACAATCCTTAATGGACATGTCACTATTTAAACTACCAAGTTATTTTGTTGGAATGATTATGATCATGTAATTGATGGAATAATAATCCAAAGGAAGACATGTGGAGCTATTGGAATACTAAGTGGATTTCATAACTCAATGAATCAACAATGTGATGGAGGCCACTTAAAAAAAAATGACCATGCATTACTCTATGACCTTATGGAAATTGAATGATTACCATGTGTCTTCTTGATTTTGCAACTTTACTCAAAATTGACTTGCATATGTTTTTATTTAATATTTAAATTTTAACCTCTTTTTTATCATAGGGGCAATTTAAAGTGGACCCATTAAGGTTGTAAAGTGAATTTAAAATAGTCAATTGATTCTCGTAAAACTTAAAGTTAGTGAAAATATACAAATCCACTCCGTGAGTCCATTTATGTGACTCAATAGGATCACCCCATGCGTATCAATTTGATTAGGCATAATAAAGGGGAAAATATCAAGTGAGGATGCTTTGCATAGGTCTATGTCATGTGGCCACGATATACACAAGAGTGAAAAGGTGCAAATTCCATAAGAAGATAAAGCAAAATTATCAAATCCGTGAACTACATAAAGTTATTTAAAAATCTAAAGTGATCTCATGATCTTCATGAGTGTGAACCAACTAGAATTTGTAACATGTTTCACTGTGATTGGATGTAAAAAGACAAAACATGGATCAGAGAAGGCATCCACTACATGATCATTCTAAGTGGTCACAATTGATGCAAAGATCAAATATAAAGGTAAGTGGATAGTTCAACATAGTCACTGCAAATTATATAGAACATAAAGTGAACTTTTGACTATGAAGTTACAATGTGTGGATGAATAGAATTATCTAATGTGATCAAAGACCAAATTATAAACAAGAGGTTTTAATTGGTCATGTAGTCAGGAGTTCATAGAAACACTTTTAAATTTTAAATATCCTTACTTGTTGTGCATGGAACTGTGCATTTTATGATTTTCACTACATGTTTCATTGGGCATTCACACCCCTTAGCTTTGCATTTATAGCATCTACAGGGAAAAAAATGGTGAAGATAATTTTTTCAAACTCCACATCATCCTTGAATATGATCTTTACTATATCTAATCATACTAACCCATGTGGTAACCTTTCATTAGTACACATGGTAGTTCTTGAATCATCACACATAATAGCTCTTGAGTGATCACACATTCACATAACTCATGGAGTCACTTTTTGATTTATATTTCACATTTTATTCCATGGCCAATAGGACTGAGACATGTGGAAGCTTTTGATTGACCACATAGTTACTCATAGAGAATTTTTTCATTTTTTCATTCACCTTTTTACTCTATGTGTTACCTCAGTTTACTAAATTCACTTATAAATATGTTCACATCCATAAACATGTATACCTTTCAGTTGTCAATGTTATGTGGCAAAACCTACTCAACTATCCATTTTAATCTATTATCCTTCATTGCTTATTCATTTTATCATGTACAATAGGGATGAAACATGTGGCCATTATTTATTAGGCTAGAAATGAGACATGTGTCATATTTTAATTGGTCATGCAATAAAATTGTTCATAGGCTCATCCTTGCCTTTCAAATGATTTTTTCACTACATGGACATGTTATAATCTTCCATTCTACTTCATACTCATAGTAATCTTAATCTCTAAATATCTTTGACCCTTCATACATCTAGTCACCATTTGGTAAAGCCCTAATAGATATATGTTCATGTGGGTTCCACTCTATAGCTTGTGTCCTTTTAATTTGAAAACATGGTAGTTGTTGATTGACACACATGGTAACAGTTTATTAGAACATGTGGTGACCATTGATTGGTCACATGTGGTGGTCATTGGTTGGTCCATCGTCATGGTTTCACAATGTTTTCCAAGTCTCTAAACTACCTTGTGCAAAGACCCTATGTTTATTGGATAACACCACCTAGAGCAAGATATATAGCATATGTTGATTGACTCATAACCAAGGGGTTCATAAAGTTTTTAAGGCCTTGAAATGTATTTTTAAGGTATATGAGTCTGTTGGGGTATTTTATTTCACTTTATTTGATTTGACATTCATAACTATAACTTTTTAATTTACCTTTGTCACAACTTTCACCTTGACATTTGTCATAGTAACATGGCAGAAAACCCATGTGAAGACATTATTTTTAGACTCCAAGTGATCATTCTCTTGTGACTTTATGATGCCACTCAAAGAAACACACGTGTGAGTCTCATGTCACCTTTTGTCCATAGAGTTACAAAGCGATCCTTGTTTGGATAACTCCCTAGTTTGAACTATGTTAATCTATACACTTTTACATTTTGATTTATAATCTTTTTGACTTCTTCACTCAAACCTTGTGACCAAACAAAAGATGAGTGGCATCCAAATGGACCCCTAAACTAATGGAGTCTATGGAACATATATTCCATTTTGCATTGAAAAATATCTTTGTGAATGCATTCAAGCTTTGAGTAATTAAGCACACGAAAGACTTAGGTTGGTGAACTTTATTATAGTTGCTCTATATATATTTGCACCAATTTTGTTCGACCACAAAGATCTTATGCAACCACAAGTGACCAATCAAAAGAAGACCAAAAAAATTCTTATATCTCTTTATTTGTGTGTGCACTCAAAAAATGATAAACCCTAATAAATAATCTGAAAGACAAACATAAACCACCTGATTGATTTTTTAAAATACATGAATTTGATTAAGATTTATTATTTCATGACCTTGTTTTGAAACTTCTAAAACTTGAGCATAAATCTCTTTATATATTAAATCACACTAATTAATAAAAGCTCAATAATTTTTGTGAGCTTGGATCCTTTAAGATTTATATTACAATTTTATATATATATTTATTTGTTTGTTCTAAAAAGTTTGTAATTTTTTATACTTTTTATTTTTGTATGTAAGGATTTATATAGTGATCATCTAAAAAATTTGTATCCATGGTTTTTGGGTGCACGAATAATCACTCTTTTTTGACTTAATGTTAAGGACTAAGGTATATCTATTCTACCAAATTATCTTGGATGTACAAATAATCAACCCTATAATATTTTTATTTAGTTATGATAAATAAATACTCCATTAAAATTTTTCTTTTAGTCAACCATTTTAAAGATGATATTTTTTTCTTCAAACATTTTGAAAGATAAGAATATTCTCACTTAAACTATTGACGTGTTTTAAAATGAAACTAGCATGATGGTCCAGAATGAAAAACTATCGAATGTCTAAAGTGATGACATGTTTGTAGCCTTAAACTCTTGGCATGTACCAGAATAAAATCAGCATGATGATCTAGAATCAAAAAGTTCTAGTGTGTCCAGAATGAAAAACTATTGAATGTCTAGAGTGATGACATGTTTGTAGCCTTAAACTCTTGGCATGTACCAGAATAAAATCAGCATGATGATCTAGAATCAAAAAGTTCTAGTGTGTCCAGAATGATTAATCCGCTGACATTTCTTGGAATGAAATTAGCATGACAGTTTATCATATTAAAATTAACATTATAATTCAAAATGAAAAATTGCCGATATGTCCCAGAATGAAATTAACAAGATAGTCTAGAATGAAAATGTCCACAATAATATTAGCATAACACCCTATCAAGTGCTTTGTACCCCACACAATATTTTTAAAAATAAATGTTTGTATTAATCCATACGCATTGAATTCAAAAATATTCTTAATTATAATGAAGATGTGTATATACCCATCACTTTAAATTCACATAAAAGCTTCCCAATATCTTTTTAATATATTTTTTTAAAGAATAAATATATTTATATTTATATAAAAATGAATTTTAAATACTCAATATAAATGTTGCAACTTATAGTTACTTAATAGAAGTTAACACTTCACCCCATCCCCCTAGAAAAAGAAAGTATGCAATTTATGTTTTATTGAATAGAGTACATAATACATATTGGATTAAAAATGTGGTTAGTATAAAAGTAAAGCTTAATCATTTTGAACAAAATATCAATTATAGAATATTAAGATATAAGATTAAACATATAAATTTTAAGGAAATATTATTTTTTAAGACATAATCCACATTTTTTAATTTATTGAGAAAGTCTTATTTAATTTTTTATAAAAGGGGCTATGGTCATCATTATAATTTAATAAGTATTAAATAAAAAGGTCTAAATATTAAATAAAGTTTAATAATTGTGATTGTAGTTGTAATTTTTTTTCTTTTTAATTATGCATAATTGTTGGTGTAATTTTTATAAAAAATATTTTCATTATTTAAATAAATAATATAAAAATAATAAACCTATGTAAAAAAAATTATATATATTATAAATTATTATACACCATGACTTTAAAATTGTATATTATAGTGAAAATAATACATATCTTATTAAAAATCAAATACATTTTGTAAAACATTACATTTTTTCATATTTTTTTAGGTGTTAATAATTTGAAATGATAATATTTTGCTTCTAAATTTTGGCTTTAAGTTCTCAAAAAATCAATTTATTAACTTTTACATTTGGATCTAATCTATTCAATTTTTAAACTTTTGGTTCCAAACTATTCAAGTTTCAATCTTTTAGCTCCCATTTTTTACTTCAAACTATTTAAATTTAATCATTTTTGGCTCTAGGGCCCACCCTTTACTTTTGCATTCCAATCTCTAAACATATCGAACATGCATGATGTGTGGCTAGTTTAATCATACTTCTTGTGACCCTACTCCTCCCGATGATTATATATCAACTCATGTGTAGACTACAAACTTCATCAATCTAATTTGAGATTATCCAATGCTTGGACACTTCCCTATTCTAATGTGCCCCCTATAATCCTTTCTTGCACCCTTATGGACCTTTCGCTCACTCTCGAGCTCTGGATGCACCTCAAGGGCCACCAAAAGGCCATGGTGGCCTAGGCCATAGGTTTCAGCTCAAAACCCATAGCATGGGCCACATGTTTTGGCCAAAAACCTATGACTTAAGTGCAACTTGGACAAATAGATGTTTTGGCATGTTTTTGAGTTTTATCTTTTACTTGAATGCTCATAAATGACTCCTTTTTGGTCCATCTGCACCTTAATGTGCCATGTATGGGTCCAAATCATTCTTTTTCCCCATCTTCTTGATCTTTTTCTCTCTCTCTCCTTGAATCTCTCTTGATTCGTTCTTGGTGATTAAAACATCCATTATGATAAAGGTCCATCTACATTACAACATATTGATTTGGAGACTCCATTATTGTTCTCATTTGTTCCTACTTCATTGTGGCTTGCTCTCATCATCTACAAGTTGTATTGCACCTGATTTGTACACCTAGCTTGGGCTTACACACTCTTGCAAGTTCTTATTTCCCCTCCTCCTTCTTGTTTGGACATTGGTTTGGACTTGGTTCTACACTACAACATTGTCTTCCTCCATAGTTGCCTTATACTTAGATCCCTGGTTGGTATAACACCTACACACTAATTTGAGCTTGATCTGAGGGCACTTTGTTATGCAAAGTGAAATTCCATAGTTGTATAATAGTGTATTTTCTAGGATTTACTATTTTTATGTTAATTTAACTCATTTTGAACATGTTTTAGAGTAGATTTTGAAGTTTGTGCATCCTCTCAAACGTAAACACATATTTCCTCTTGAGAATTTATTTCATTTCATAGCTTTGCTTGATTTTTAATTATTTTACTACTTAGTAGGTGCTCTCTTGTTCAAATAACTTAATTTACTTGCTTAAAGTGGCATTCCCTTTGCTACGTTAGATATCACATGCTAGAGATAATTTTGTTTGAACAAAGGCATTATATTAGGTTTATGAAAGTGCATACTCTCTCTATCTCTCACTCATCCATGAATATATCATTTCCCTTCTGAAATCATCTTTAAATTATTAGAGTTGCATGCTTCTGAAACACATTTCTTGCTTGGGAGTGTTCTTTTGTTTAAATAGTTTACTTTCTCATTATTTAATCATTGAGTTCTCCCCCTTAGCTACTTGTTTTATTGTAGTTATACTCATTAGATATATTTGTCATTTTTGTACTTAAGCATGCTAAACCTAACCTAGTTTACAAGTCTATTTATAGCTTAGAGGAAGCTGAAAAACTAGATATCCTCTATAGATCTTTAGGAGCTCATAGTACTTGATACATTATATTATAGAGTGATATGGTTTGATGCCCATGTAATATTTTAATGCTAACTGAATAAATTCTGCATTCACACTATTATTTGGTATCAGAGTAGGGGGTTTGAAAAAAAACAAAGTGCATGAGGTGGAGTCTCTAGACACCCTCAAACTACAATTTTATTACTATAGAATCCATTTACCAAGGCATCCTAGATCATAAAGATGTTTTATGATCTTACATTGAATTGCCTTGTCATTGAAGTGTTGAACTCTAAATTAGTTAGACATTTTTTGAAGTATATTGAAGCATATTTATATTCAATCTGGTAGTAGACTCATCTAAGGTATTTTGGCATTGGGAATAACATATAAAATAACACATACTTTATACAAGTGTAGCGAGGCATCTAAAACATCCTATTCTTACAAGAAAATGCTATGTTGGCATTTCAACACTTTGTGACTGCATGGCCTAGAGGCGATGTGAGACTACTATGTGTTTTTCTTTAAGTGGGATCATAAAGTAAAAGGAGAATGACCACTTCAAGTCTGGGATTTTTGTCATGTGAGTTATTAATAAAATTCTACTAAAAGTTCATAGGGTGGATTTGTAACTCACACCTCTTTTTTAATAAAATACGTTCCCACCAACCCACCTATGCAAAACTACAAGCCTATAAAACATATATCTAAAGGTTGAAAATACTAATTCCATTTTAGAAAAAAATAATATCGCCTCCCCTTTTAAAATATTTTTATGATGACTTTTCTAACTAATTTTAACTAGTTACGACTAAATTTAGTGCAATTACTAAATATAATGGAAAATAAAATTGTACTTAAAGTTCATACGGGGGATTCGTAACTAGCACCTTTTTTTTAATAAAATATGCTCTTACAAACCCACCTATGCAAAATTACAAGCCTATGAAACATATATCTAAAGGCTGAAAATACTAATTCCATTTTAAAAAATAATAATATACCCTCCCTTTTTAAAAGATTTTTTTTTATGACTTTTCTAACTAATTTTAACTAGTTACAACTAATTTTAGTATAATTGCTAAATATAATGGAAAATAAAATTCTACTAAAATTTCATAGGGGGGATTTGTAACTCACACCTCTTTTTAATAAAACATGTTCCCCCTAATCCACCTATGCAAAACTACAAGCCTATAAAATGTATATCTAAAGGCTAAAAAACTCACAGTAATTTTAATTTCTAAATATCTTTGCCCCTTCACACATCTGGTCACCATGTGGTAAAGCCCTTATTGATATGTGTTCATGTGGGTTCCACTCTCTATAGCTTGTGTCATTTTACTTTGAAAACATGGTAGTTAATGATTGACACACATGGCAATAGTTGATTGGAACATGTGGTGACCATTAATTGGTCACATGTGGCAATCATTAGTTGGTCAATAGTCATCGGTTCACAAAGTTTTCCAAGACTCCAAACTACCTTGTGAAAACTACCCTATGTTCGTTAGATAACACCACTTAGATCAAGACATATGGCATCTACTGATTGGCTCATAACTAAGGGGTTCATGGAGTTTATTAGGCCTTGAAATGTAAATTTGAAAGGTTTGCAAATCTATTGGGGTATTTTGTTTGACTTTATTTGATTTGATGTTCGCAATTGTAGCTTTTTTGCTTTACCTTTTTTACAACTTTCACCTTGACATTTGTCACAGTGACACGGCAAAAATCTTAGACTTGAAGTGGTCATTCTCTTACTTTATAATCCCACTTAAAGAAAAACACATGACAGTCTCACATCACCTCTAGGCCATGAAATCACAAAGTGATCCTTGCTTTGATAATTCTCTAATTTAAACTATGTTAATCTGTACACTTTTTCATTTTGATTTATACTCTTTTTGACTTTCTCACTCAAACCTTGTGACCAAACAGAAGATGGGTGGCATCCAAATGGACCCCCAAACTAATGGAGTCCATCGAGCATAGATTTATTTTTGTAATAAAAATATCGTTGTGAATGCATTCAAAATTTGAGCAATTAAGCACATGAAAGACATTTTGGTGAACTTTATTAAGGTCACTTTATATTTTTCTACAGCAATTATGTTTGACCCCAAAGATCTTATGAAGCCACATGTGACCAATTAAAGGAAGACAAATAAGATTCTTATATATCTTTTTTTATGTGTGCACTCAAAAAATGGTAAACCCTAATAAATAATTTGAAAGACAAAAACAAACTACTTGATTGATCATTCAAATACATCAACTTCAACACAGTTTACTATTTCATGACCTCATTCAAAAACTTAAAGAACATGAGCATAAATCTCTTAATATATTAAAGAACACAAATTAAAATAAAAGCTCAATATTTGTTGTGATTTTGGATCCTTTATGATTTATACTACAATTATATATATATATATATATATATATATATATATATATATATATATATAGTTTGTTTTATAAAGTTTGTAACTTTTTTATATTTTTTATTTTTTATGTAAGGATTAACATTATTATCCTTTAGAATTTTGTGCATTCAAACTTCAGTTTAATGTTAAGTACTTTGGGGTATCTATTCCACCCAAATAATCTAGATGCATAAATAATCGACCTTAATATCTTTTTCTTTAGTTATGGAAAACAAACACTCTATTAGAGATGTTTTATTATTCAAACATTTTAGAATATAAATACTTTATTCTTCAAATATTTTGAAAGAAAGATACTTTATGCTTCAAATATTTTGGAAAATATATGCTTTGATCTTCAAAAAATTTCAAAGACAAAAAACTATTGCTTTGGAAACATTTTAGAAGATAAGGATCGTGTATTTTTCAAACATTTTGGAAGACAAGAATCTATTGCATTCTAATTTTACATAAAAATAAGGGAAAAATAATTGCATTCCAATATTACATAAAATTAGGGGAAAATAATGTTCCTAAGAAATATTAAAACTATATTGATATCAGAATTTGACTACGATATATGAAGATATTTTCTAATCTCTTTTGATGGCAAGAATATATTCATAGCAAGTCCCAAAGGCTAGGAGGATTGGTAATTTTTTGGTGCTTATCAAAAGGAGATCCAAGTTGAAAACCTTGAAGGAAAGCCATGATAGGGTATCAAAAGAAGACTAACTTAACTTCATTGAGTATGCCCCAATTCTAAACTGAGCCATCGGATGTCCCCTCACCCCTAAACTGAGCCACTAGGGGTGAGGGTGACTTGACTCCATTAAGTATATTCCAATTGCAAATTGAGCCATCATGGGTCTACTCACCCCCAAATTGAGCCACTGGGGGTCCCCTCACTCAAGGCCTAACTTATAAAAGAGAAGTGGGAGTTATAGTTGTAGTTTTACAAATTTGAACCCTTGATCAGCAATAAAAAATGAATAAATAAACTACCTATTCCCTGTAAAAAAGTAGGGGGAAAATAATGTTCCTAAGAAATATTAAAATTGTTTTGATACCAAACTTTGACTACGATATGCAAGGATATTTTCCAGTATATTTTTACAACAAAAATATATTTGTACCAAGTCTCAAGGGCTAGATGGATTGGTAACTTTTTAGCAATTACCAAGAGGAGACCTAGGTTAAAAACCTTGAAAGAAGGCCATGTTGGGGCAATGGAAGTAGACTGACATAACTTCATTGAGTACACCCCAGTTCCAAATTGAGACATCAGGGATCCCCTCACCCCCAAATTGAGCCACTGAGGGTGAGGGTGACCTGACTCCATTGAGTATGTCCTAATTCTAAACTGAGCCACCGAGGGTGAGGGTGACCTGATTCTGTTGAGTACACCCCAATTCCAAACTAAGCCATTGGGGGTCCCCTCACCCCCAAAATGATCCACTAGAAGGCCTCACTTACTGAAGAGAAGTGGTAATTATAGTCATAGCTTCATAGATTTGAGCCCTTAACAAGTAAAAAAATTAAAAAATGTTACCTATTCCCTGTATAACACAATATATATATATGCACAACAATGGATTGCTTTATACACATTGAAGATTAACATTATTATATAGTGAGGTAGAAGAATGGACTCAGACAAAAAAATATTAACTCACAAAATCCTCCTACTATTAAACTTCTTGGTGTTGAGCATTGGCTCAGTTTTAGGTCCCTTGTTACTTCACTTCTATTTCCTCCACAGGAGAAAACAAAAATGGTTTTTATCCTGGTTAGAGACAAGAGGGTGGCCTATTCTTATTCTACCCATATGGATCTCTTTCTTCATAAACAAGTCCACCTTAGAACACAACCATGTCACTCCCAAGATTTACCTTGCCTCCATTGTACTCGGTGTCCTCATAGGCCTGGATGTTTTCTTCTATGCATGGGGACTAGCCTACCTGCTAGTATCTACCTCAATTCTTCTAATTTCTAGTCATATTACCTTAAATGCATTATTTTTTTCCTCTTAATGAAACAAAAATTCACCCCCTTTTCAATCAATTTTGTAATCTTTCTAACATTGGGTCCAGTTTTATTGGCCTTCCATACCAATAATGACTAACCTGAAGAGGTCACAACTGGACAATATTGGATAGGGTTTATTGTCATAATCATTATAGCTGGACTCTATGGATTCATTCTTCCATTGATATATCTTTTCTATAATAAAACTAGTGTGATAATGACATACACTTTGGTTATGGGAGTGCATCTCATAATGTCCTTCTCGGTGACTATTTTTTGTACTGTTGAAATTGTGGTGAACAAGGATTTTTAAGCTATTGGGAGGGAGGCCAAGGCATCTGATGTGGGGGAGTTTAATTTTTACATGGCTTTGGTATGGAACACAATATTCTAGTATCTCTTCTTCATTAGGGTGTTTGGGGTCATCTTTTTTACTACTTCTCCATTGATTGGTATTAATATAGTTATTTTTATTCCTATGACCGAATTACTAGCAGTAATCTTTTATCATGATAAATTTAGTGGGAAGAAGGACATGGCTCTTATAATGGCTTTGTGAGGATTTACCTCATAATTATATGGGGAATACAAGAGTTCCAAATTACATCCAAGTAATATGGAAAAGGAAACTAGTTAGTCCCTGAATTTGCAACCTTCCTGGAAGGAGAAGGGAGGGCTTTAGAGCTGCTTATACAAGAGGCCAAGCCTAACAAAACCCCATGATATTTAACTTCCTTTATGTTGTTAAACATGTGTATTTTTTAATGTCTGTTGACATCTTTTATTTCCATGATAATGGATCTTGTAGTGCATGGAGTTGGGTGACAATTATGTGGACATTTTTGATAATGTAATCACATTATTAAATAATGTGATCGTGTTATTTAATTAATGTTAGCATATTATAAAAATTATGGATTGATAATTACTAAGCCATAACATGGTCATATTATTAAATAACACAATCACATTATTTAAAACAATAATGTGATCACATTAATAATGTGATCATATTATTATTATTTTTAATAATGCAATCACGTTACTTGAGCAACCAAAAAAAATAAAAATTGAAACTCAAATGCAAAATTACTCATTTTACATTTGAGCTTCCTTTGTTAACCTTGCCATTCCATGATTATGTTTTGGGTGAGAAAGGATAAACCTTGCCATAATTCATCTCAGGAAGCCACTAATCGATGATTCCACCATGTAGAAGAGGTAAGTGCTAAAAAAATACACTTGTTAACCCTAAATTTTAGTAATTTTAAGTTATTTTCATTATTTAACCCTAATTTTTAGTAATTTTAATAATTTTTTGTGGTAATTTATTTGTTTTGAATAGCTTATCCTGCTAACCCTCATGTTCTTCTACCGATCCCTCCACAAAACCCTCTTGTTCCTCCTCTTAACCCTCCATAAAACCCTCTTGTTCTTCCTCTCATCCCTCCACCTAACCCTCCTACAATTTCACAAAATCCCCCAAGTAGTTAAGAGAGTTTAGTTGACTAGATTGTGTGAAATAAAATTGAAATTGAAGAATTAATTGGGAGAATGAGGGATCCCACTTCCACCAACACCCACTACACCTATCTAACCAGTTCCCAAGAGACATTATTAGATCAAATTGACTCTATAATGAGTCAAATTGATAGATGGGCTTCATATCATGATAATTGTAGGGATTATTATGCTAAAAATTTGTCAACACTTGAGGTTAAGAACAAAGACATATCAAAAGCCTCCATTTGCACCTTATTCATTGACCCAACCACCAATGTACCATTTTTGGTAACTGCTAAACATTTTCTAATCCATCAATGCCAACATAATTTAATCACAGCCAATTTTTGGCACTAATGGTGGATGTTGTTTGATTATCCATCATTTAACAACCATGAGGTGCCATTATATTTTTTGAGGAAACTCTATTATGAGTTTCTACTCAATGAGATTCTGAACTGTTTTGATTATAGTGAGTTTCAAGGTCAAGGGAAAGGCTTTGCATAGGATCAACCAGGTGCCCATCATGCACCTAATTGACCTATAAAGATTTGTATCCAAAATCCACTTGAGACCAAGATCCCCTCTATAGTTTAGCAGGACATGGAGATCAACACTCTACATGCTCTTAGTTTGCTCACTGATAAACTCAGTCAACATCCAAGTAGGCTCTCATAGACTGATGCTAGAGATATGCCACCTAGTGTGTATACTTGGCCCCACCCTTGCAGATCTTATGGAGCTATGTGCACTGGAACTTATAATGATGATGGCGTTGGTGATTCATATGGCGTGGATAATATACTTATGAGTGATGAGTTTTGGTACACACATTTGGTGTGTAAACATCAACCACTACACAAATATAGGTATATTTTATATAAATATCATGTTAAATTTAAGTTATATTTGTAAATTTAATTTAGCTAACAATTAATTTACATAGGAATTGAATAATATATATGTCACTTTTTATGTCCCAAGAGATGATGGTGCCTTCATCATCATAGTCGACATTTGTAGCATTTGATTTGATGCAGCCATTATTTACATTTTTGAATGTAGCTATTGGCCCATCCACTACTACATTTGTCTCTATTAAGAGAACACCTTTTGCTTATATAGAGGTGTAATTTTGAGTTAATATTATGCTCTATTAATATTTAGTCTGTATATTTGCATTATAAGTTTAAGTTAAATTTATCTATTAAGGATATTGATGCAGAGGTTCTAATAAGCTTCCCTAATATAGATGGAAACACATACTTACCTCTACCAAATACCCAGCTCTGATCTTTGCGTATCCTTCTTTGTCTTCTATCTTCAACCTCGTTATCTCTTTGATCACTTTGCATTTACTAGGTCTTTCTTGTTCACTCTTACCTACTCAATCACTCTTAAGCATCCTTGTATTCACTTAATCTTCCTTCTCTGCTTGAAGTCATTTTACTTATCAACTACCTTTTCAATATTTCCTTTTAACATCAACCTCCTCTATTCATACTCTATTTTCATGTTTTCTCTCTTTATCCTTGCTCTATTCTTTATAATATTCTTATGTGTTTTCATAGGTTTGCGTGTTAATTTGATTTCATCCTTTCATAATACTCAAAATACAATCTACATACTCAATTACATATCATTTCATGCATCCAACCATTCCACACAACTCTCAAGCTTCAACTCTTCACTTAAATCTTATTTCCTCTTTGACACCTTCCTTCTACTAGTCCTTTTTTGAGGCAAACCTCCTTGTTCTAAGTAAACTAAAAATATAACAACCAAACCGAACCCATATTTAAATACCCCTTTACATCAAATAGTTCAACAAAAAATTGCATAATTCAACTCTCTTTGGAGAACACCTAATTCAAGGTTACTGAGTGTGAAACCATACCATATGAACTCAATTAAATTGACTTTAAACCTTCAAAAATCCTATTCCTCCTATATAAATACACCTGTCCACAAATTTAATGACTTTTCATTGGTTAAATCACTTGATATCTCATTTTCTAGTTTCAAACCCTAACTTGTGTTGTCTCAATCTTGTACCTACTTGAGAGGATAATAAATGAGATAGAATGACCTTTTGACACTTATCAAAGATTCTAAGGCTTTAAATGGCTTTGACCTTACCCCATGTATCTTCTAAAACTATTACTTTTCCTTTCTCAACACTAAATCACTCTGAATATGTAGTTTTACAAAATTTTGTACCCATCCAACATGACTATGTCAATAAATACTACAGAATAAACCCTTAAGACCCTTTAACTTCATTTGAGAGAAATTCAAAGAATCACACACATGGAAAAACAATATCCCACAACATTCACAATACCTTAAATCCTCAACTCTATTTCCAAGAACTCTATATGGTCTTTCTTTATGACTATGCAAACTCATAATATTTACTAATTGGATTATATATAGTCTTCCCATGTATTTTTCATTTTCTAAATAGTATTTAGAATTTAAATGTGTTTACATTCATTTCATAAATCTCCTCTATTCCTTATGCATCTTTCATTCATTTATAATGACACTTTAAACTGACTAGTTCTCCTCTTTCTGACTGTCCCGGAAGACAGAGTATGGAAACTTGGGTTTCACCACTTTGAACGTATAGACTATTGAATTGAATCTTCTCTGACTAGAGATATGAACACCACAATATTGATCATAAACCACTAGACACTTATTTACATTTTACTCTATCCAAAGAAGCTTTACAAATAAGGATAGAGTTATTGATATTCTTTTATTCATTTTCTCTCCTTAACTATGCCTTTTCAAAGTGCTATTATTCTTTCCACCTCCTACTCTTCCACTCACACTTCCTACATGTATTATAGTTTTTATATTACCTCCAACATGCGTTTTACTTGTTATTCTTGACCATTGCACATTACATGGCAAATACCTAGCCATATATATCTTGGTTTACATTGAGAAAAACTTTCCATATATATCTTTGATACGTTATAGAAAAGTAAGTGAGACCTTGTTTACATGAACATTCATGACTCAAGTAAATACTCCTCCATCACTACCAGCCGAGACAGATATAGGCATTGTTGTTTTAATGTCATCTGCACAGGCACAGACAGAAGTATATATTAACTTGTAATTTTGAATTGTAAAAATAGACTTGTTTTAATAATTTTACTACACACATGGTGAAAATATAACTTATGTGAATTTATTGTGTATGTAGGGTTGTCCTATGACATCTAATAGTCCTAGTAAAATGATTCATAGGGAAACTTATCATGTTTATTCCCTATTTTAGATGCCTATTCGAATATTTGAGCCTGTCATTGACTTGTTTAAATGAATTTTTATTGTAGTTTAAAATTAATTTATTACTAATTGGTTGAATGTATTTTTTATTAATTTTGTAAGAATACTTGTATTTGAATAGGTTTAGCTACAAGTGATCTATGAGAGTAAGACCCACAGTCGGACCTTGGATTAATCCAAGGCATTAGAGGGGTCTTCATCTACCAATGGGGCATCCCAGGGAGAGTCTTCTTTGAGGAAGGCAAAGAGAGGGAGGCTATTTGATGAATAGGATGTCTTACAAGAGATGTGATTTCTTGTATGCCTATATGGGAATTTACATATTTTTGTCATTGTATATGCATATATGGCATTCACCCAACATTAGATACTATGTTGGTAGATGTAGTTTTTTTTTTGCCTAGCATGGCAATCTATGTATTATTGACATTGTACACATGTGCCTATATTGTATGCCTATCATGGAAATCCATCTAATTTATATTAAATTTTAATTTAAAATGTAATTATATAGTGTTATTTTGATCTTCCAAAATATTATATATATCATATCTTGTATTTAATGTTGTACACAAATGATGATTAAAAAATTGTTCTTATCAATCCTATAAATCTCAGATCTTTCATATTTTTTTAAAATAAAGTTTTTATTTGATTGTGTGTAGTAAAAATTACTAATGACACTCTTATTTATTTTGAATTTTTCATCACCCATTTATAACTTTTCAATTGATCATTAACAAAATTTGATTTCACTTAAAACCCATAACAAATCATGTTCAAACTCGTATAATGCAAAGACATAAAATCATTTATAAATCCCTACAAATTTCTCACTCAGATACCTATACCTATAAGTTACATGATCTTTCACCTTCACTTAGATCTAATGCCTTTTTGACTAGTTTTTATTGAAACTAGGCCTACTACTTGTATGCCTTCTATGATTCTTTTTCCTTTATATTTTCCCTCATTAGTCAATTACTCATTAGGTCTGCTCTTAACTGGTCACCAATCTCTCAAATCTACTCTCCTTATTTTTTAAATATTATTTAAGACACTTTAGATATGTCTTAGGAAAACTCAAATATTTATGTAGGTGTCAAAACTTACAAGAAATAAACCAACTATCGGTCTCTAAGAGATTGAGCTCTCATTCTCAAATTCTATCTTGATAAGTATCTAGGTCTCTAGACATATATGTTGCTCCAATAGGTCAATTTCTCAAAATAAATTTTGTAGCTCTTAAAAAATATATTTATAGTAGTCTTATAGCAATTTTAACATGTTTTAACCCTTACCCAAGTTTATATAACTTAAATCAACCAAAAACTCATCTTACCTTATGCACAACTTTCTCAAAAATGGTCTTCTACAAGTGTACATAAAAGTAGTCCTTTGTACCTAAAATTTTAAACCTCTTATCAACCCAATGATACTTTGAATAAGTTATAAGATCCATTCCCTAGCTTCTCACAAAGTTTCAGACCTTATTTTTCAATTGTTTGGGTTTTAGAGGTGTTTTACTCATAGAATCCTTACTTTGGATTTACTCAAAATTTCTATAGGTTGAGAGCTTACCAGAATTATTGTTTTGATGCTACCTGACCAAAAACTAACACTTTAAACACATCAAGTGGGATTTTTAATGTCTATAACTGGTTTATTGGCCTCTCATCATGCCCAATTGACAAACCCACCACCTATTCTAGCCTCAAGAATGCCCTTCCCAATACAAGAAAAATGTAATTTTTAGCCTAAGTTCAAACATGCATAAAATGAAACCTGTCAGTCATTTCCATGAACCATCAGATCCTTCCCCTACTTATTTAATCCCTATAATCTCACCCTATATCACTCAAGTGGAACCTTCGAGAGCAATCCGTTGGAAAAGTTGTAGTGATGGGACCAAAAATGCAACTTTTTGGCATTAAACAAGCAACTTATTGAGCTCCAACTGCCATTTATGCCTCTAAGACCTCCACCTAAGAATATATCACTTTTATCACATCCATATAGGTAAATTACATGTTATCACACTATTACGATGTTCAAATCCACTTGAAAGTGCATTTTCACTACCATTCAAGAGTGCTAAAACACTGACAATAAATGTTGTTAAAGTTTAAGTTATGGTTGCAGGACTATTGTTTTGATGCTTCTTGACCAAAAATTGACATTGAAAACACCTTCAAGGGGGTGGATAACATCTATGACTAGGTTCTTGGCCTCCCATCAGGCCAATCAATAAACCAACTATCCATTCTGGCCTCAAGAATGCCCAACCTAATACAATAAAAATGCATTTTTTTAGCCTAAGTTCAAACACATGTAAAATGAAACATGTAAGTCATTTTCATGAATCATAAAATCCATCCCCTACCTATTTAATCCATCTAATTTTGCCTTTAATCACTTGAGTGGAACCTTAGAGATAAATATGTTGGACAAGTTGTAGTGAGGGGTCTAAAAATGTAATGTTTTGGCATTGAATACCCAAATTCTTGAGCTATAACTACCATTTTTGTATTCGGGACCTCTGCCTGAAAATATATCACTTTGATCCAATATAGATAGGAAAATTACATGTTATCACATTACCATGACATTCAAATCCACCTGAAAGTGTATTTTCACTATCGTTCAGGAGCACAGAAACACTAACAACAAATGTTGTCAAAGTTAAGTTGTGGTTATGATGTTTCTTGACTAAAAAATAATATTTATAACATGTCTAGGGGGAAGGATAACAACTAGGACTAGGTTCTTGTCCTCCCATTAAGCTCGATCAATAAACCCACCACCCATTTTGGTCTCAAGAATGCCCTTCCCAATACAATAAAAATGTAACTTTTTAGCTTAAGTTCAAACATGCATAAAATGAAACCTGTAAGTCATTTTTATGAACCATAAAATCCCTCCCCTACCTACTTAAGCCCTATAATAGTACCCTGATGCACTCAGGTGGAACCTTTGAGAGAAATTTGTTGGATAAGTTGCAGTGAGGGGTCTAAAAATGCAAAATTTTGGCATTGAACAAGCAACTTCTTGAGCTTCTATTGCCATTTTTGCCTCCAGAACCTTCACTTGAGAATCTATCACTTCAATCACTTCCAAATTGAGCTTTTCTTAGCTTGAAGAATATATAATTCTCTACTAATAGTACCAACCAAGTGAAGGCGAAAGCTTATCTGGCACCATTAACCTAAAAAAAATTGTTAGTAAGTAATTAAAAATGAAATTCATATGTATTAACTAGAAAGTAAAAACTTTTGGTAAAATTAATTACATCTACATTTGAAAATAAGGATCTTCTCTTACCTTGATAGTATCAAGAATAGCTTCATGGTCTGACTCTTGAACTTTTCATAGTTTCTTATTTAATGGTCTCCCATGAAATTTTTGTAATTGAATATTCATAGCAAGAATCAAATTTGAATAGTGTAGTATCTTCCTGTGCATTTCAAACTCTTCAAACAACCATTGATCTAAATATTTTATAAATATCATCAAAACCAAGTTCTAGTGACTACCACTAACCTAGTGGGATAGTCAATGTTTTCTCCGTCTATAACTGGAGAAGTCAATTTTTTCTTTCTCATTACACACCAACATGCCGTGTATCACAAAAAACCATTTTTAGGGATAATGTGGAGATATATAATGAGAATAAACTATATATAATGAAAAATATTCTACTGGTTGCACTAGATTAGATACATGGTCAAAGCCATCTAATGATGTCATATTTATAATTTGTAATGTTATTGGAACTTGATATGTGTTGATTAGAATTAGAGGTTTGGAACTCTAATCATCCACCCACTCTTGTGACTCACACTCATTCCAAATAGAGTCCATGCATGTAGAATAGAATTATGCCAAGTGTCTCATATGAATAGTCCAAGAACTTGTATTTAAGATACGAAATGAGTGGAGGTCACTTGGACCCATTAGAGTCATAAAATCCTCATACTTTTCAAGTGTTCTTCCTCCATTAACCAAAAATGTCTATGAACAGTAAAATTTGGTTGAGCACCATGACACATGTTCTCATTACACCATTCAACCATGGTTTTTACATTTGGCAAATGAACACCCTCTTCAAATTTCAACTTTTCCCTTGCAATAGCTCTTTTTACACATGCTCTAGCACCATCATGCTCCCCTTTTCCATGGCCAGCCTCAGTGAAACTCCAAATGTGTTCTACACTAGTGGTAAGGTGCATCCTATTCAACCAATAAAACATTCATGTATTTTTGAATTGTGATGTGCAATTGTCTGACCAAATGTAATGTTGATTGAAAGTAATGTTCCTCTGACTCAATTGTTCATAGAACTAGAAATAACTTTGCACATACTCTTAACAATGTGATCAGTCATCACTGATATAGAAATGGTACTCCCTTAATATTTTATGTTGTTTCTCTATACTATTAGGTGAGTGCATGAATATGGAAACTTGTGATGAGTTGTAATACTATGATTAAACTTCCATTTAGGGTTTGAATGTGTAATTTTTAGCAAAGTCAATTATTGAAACAATCGAACCAAATGGAAATGTATCCTTGCTAATCTTAAAATGTTCATCCAACCATCTAGCTCTGTGTATGTGCCTTACATATTCATAAACAATTTTCTCCCTAAATTTGATCAAAAAATTGGATACATGTATATTCTTTGCCATTTTTTACTTGATAAGTCACTGATTTATATTTTTTTAAACCAACTAATTCCTGTCTAATTGCACTTGCAATCTCCTCATGAATATATTTTTTTAAATTTTGGAAATCCACCACAAATGCTATAATTTTAATTTAAACATGATTTGCTATAAAATAATTGTCCATCCAATTTTTTGCAAAAGATAGTTGGAATAAATTCCCTTGCTGATTTTGGTGGCAATTCAATACCACACTCCTAAAGAATGTTGTTAGTATGAAAATTATAATGAATATGGCATAAAATATCATAGTGAATTGAAAATTCAATATGTTGCCTACAACAACAAGTGGTGTGTGTGTGTTTTATTTTTACATAAAAAGGTTTATCCATCTCAAAATATCTTTGACAAATAGAAATTTGTCGATATTTTTTCAAAAATTTAGAGTGAAATCATGTTTGAGTCATATCCAATAAATGTTTCAGATGCGGTTCATGGTTATGAGAATGAAATCTTATTTTCACTACATCTCTTACATTGGGTAAAACTCTTGTACTATCTTTCCAAAATTGAGCAAGTAACTCTTTGAGAGTATCAGCTATAGCTTTGTCCTTTCATTAAAGTCTACCAGAAAATGCCCAGAGCTCATTGGTATCAGGTTCATTAAGTCTTTCACGTCTTTCAATTGCTTTTATTAATTTTTTGGTTTATATTAAGTATTCAGCTTGTTTTTGAAACCATTCATTTTTCCCTATTTGGTCACTTACTGCACAAGTTGTAAGTATATGTCGGACAACATTATAATCTTGGGTGCATGATTTTGGGCCTATAATATGATATGCATCATGTAAATTTTAAAAAAAATCATTGTTTTCATCATCCATGTTATATGTTCTTAGTCCTAATGTGTACATTATAAGTCTCATATTAATCAATTTTATCAATGAAACAAATAATTGACATCTTTGACTATCATAATCCAAATTATGAAAGAAACTATCCCAAATTTGTTGAGCCAGTCTTCTTGAATGGTGATCAGACATTTTGTTATGCATTAGTTCTAAAATATTTTTATCGACTTCAATTAAGTATTTGTCTTTTCTACGCATAATTCTTGGAAGTGTTGTTAATGGTAGAATTTGTTGAGAGGGTGTTTCAAAATCATTATTACTTTCATTGTTTAGAGGTGGGATGACATTTTATTCATTGTTTATTTCTTCATTATATATTTCCATGAAATTTTCTTGATTGTTAATTTCATCATTATTTATTTCCATCAAATTTTCTTCACTCATTGGGGGTGAAGCATCATACATATACTCATCATCAACAAAACAAAAAACTTGGAACTTTGAATGTATACTTCCAAAATTATCTAATTCATTATTGTCAATTTCATTATTATTCATTTTATTATGGTCAATTTCATTATTATTCAATTCATTATGGTCAATTTCATCATTGTTTAATTCATTATTATCAATTGGCTCATTATTTATGGCATTTGGTTCATCAGGATTAGGGTTTGTACCTTGTCTACCATGAAGTTTTTACATTTGTATCTTGTTTTTCTCTCTCAAATCTTCTAATTCCTCTGGTGTTATGTTCTTCAACATCTTCCTCTTCATTGAACGTGATCCGTCACCCATCAAGGACAATTGATAGCTTTTCAAAGGTGGGGTCAAAAGTACACAGAGAATGTTTGTGGGGATAATTAATCGCAAGTCCTAAAAAAATATGCAAAGAATGTTTGTGGGAATAGAATTCTCGATTTGGTTTAAAAATAGACGTCAAAAAGTGAGATAAGTCTATAACAATAATAACACGATCGTATTATTCTTGATACCAGGTTCTACTTCAACATACACATTGAGAAGCGAGTTTTATGTATATTAAGAATAACATGATCATGTTCTTTAATAACATGATCACATTATACTTAATATAGATTAGGTATTAAGGCATTAGTGCATAGGGTTTAGGGATTAGGGATTAAGGCTTATAATTTATGTTTTAGGGTTTAGGATTAGGGATTAGGACATGTAGGGTTTAGGTTTAAGGGTGTATATAAGGTTTAATCACTCTATGCCATGTGAACCTAATTTATGGTTTATAATTTAGGGTATAGTGTTTAAGGTTTAAGATATAGGACTTAGGTTTAAGGCACACAGGGTCAATCACAAAGATAATTCTTAGTCTAAATGATGTTAATTTGGGATAAAATGATTGGTTAAAGGTTTAAAGAGTTTATATTTATGGTTTAGAGTTTAGGGATTAGGAAATTTAAGGATTAGGGCTTATGGTATAGGTTTTAGGGTATATAAGGTATAATTTTGAAGGTGATTGGAGCAAATTTGAGCTCCTTGACCTTATATATGTGAGTAAAGAATGTGACTTTGGGCTCAATTAGCCCCCACATCATCATAGATTGAGCCTTGATTAAGTCAATTATGGTTTAATGAGTGATGCAATTTTGACCAAGTTCATCCTTGTGAACCTAATTCTTACTATATATAAAGGATGTTAATCAGGGCTAAATTTATTGGTTTAGGGTTTAGGGTCTACAATTTAAAGGTTTAAGGGTTTAGGGATTATGGCATAGGGTTTAAGGCAAATGGTATAGGGTTTAGGATTAAAGTTAAATGGTATAGGGTTAAGGGTTTAAGATATCAGATATAGGGTCTAATCACTAAGGTAATTAAAGAACATTTGATCTACTTGTTCACCTATTTATGATAATTACCTTCATGTTTGTACTTCTAATAAAAGTGGGGTCAGTTAAGCCATGTACATGTTGCATACATGTTATACAATCGATTGAGACATAAATCTAGTTTAGGGGATCAATTTTTTCCAAATTATTTCCCTAATTGAGGATAAATGGTTTAGGGCTTAGGTTTTAATGTATATATGGTTTAAGGTACACAGGGTCAATCACAAAGATAATTGATGACAATTTGAATCACTTGGACCCATTTGTGATTATAGAATGTATTTTTGGGTTGTCATTATACTCCATGTCATCATGTAGATTGAGTGAATTAGTCAAATGGGGCAATTAGTCATGTGATTTAGGCCAAATTGAGTCAGGGTGTGAGCTTAATTCTTAATCTAAATGATGTTAATTTGGGCTAAAATGATTGGTTCAAAGTTTAAAGAGTTTATATTTATGGTTTAGAGTTTAGAGATTAGGAAATTTAAGGATTAGGGATTAGGGTATAGGTTTTAGGGTATATAAGGTACAATAATAATAGTGATTGGGGAAAATTTGAGCTCCTCAAACCTAGATCTATGAGTAAAGAATGTGATTTTGGGCTCAATTAGCCCCCACATCATCACAAATTGAGCCAATTAAGTCAATTTTGGTAATGAGTGATGTGAGTTTAACCAATTTTATCCCTATGAACCTAATTTTTACTATATATAAAGGATGTTAATTAGGGATAAATTTATTGTTTTAGGCTTTAAGGTCTATAATTTAAAGGGTTTAGGGTTTTGAGCTTATGGTTTAGGGTTTAAGGTAAATGGTACAGGGTTTAGGGTTTACATTAAATGGTATGGGGTTTAGGGCTTAAGATATGGGATATAGGTTCCAATCACTAAGGTAATTGAAGAACATTTGAGATGCTTTTTCACCTATTTATGATAATTACTTTCATGATTGTATTTTTGATAAAAATAGGGTCAATTAAGCCATGTACATGTTGCATAAATGTTATAAAATTGATTGAGACATAAATTTGGTTTAGGGGCTCAATTTTTCCCAAATCACACCCCTAATTGCATATATTTACTAATTGGATCAATTCATGACAGAATCAAACTTTTAATTTTACCCCAGATCATATCTTGCTCTGAAAGGGGTTCAAATTGGCCTCAAATGCCTCCTCGATTATATGAATCAACTCTTTGGTTAATTATATATGACATGACATTAGGGTTAATTTCACTCCAAATCACATCATATATAATTTAAAATAGGTTCATGTGGTTCATTTTGACCTTAATTACATCCATAATTTATGTAGTTGATATTTGCATTCATTAGCTGATGACTTCAAGTTTATTAAGATCAAAACCACATTCTATACATGTATAACTTACATATAAGTAAAAAATGTTTCTTTGCTTCAATAAAGAACTAAATTTGAGTTGATCAACCCCCAAATCACATTTTATTATCATGCAATTAGGTTGAAGGGGCTCGAAATAGCCCCAATTTACTTTAGATTCCCAGCTAGATTGATACTCTAAAGGCTAAGTATTGGCCATAGGTTTAAAAAATGCATTTTATGACATGTCATGATAAAATAAATTATATCATAAGGCATGTATGTTTACAACATATAATGGGCATTAGGGCATAGGGATTACAATTTATGTTTTTGGTATTAGGGATCACGGCATAGGGTTCAGGTTTAAGGGTGTATATAATGTCTAATCACTCTATGCCATGTGAGCCTAATTCTTAATACAAAGGATGTTAATTGGGACTAAATATATTGGTAAATAGGGAAAGTTTATGGTTTATAATTTAGGTTATAGTGTTTAAGGTTTATGGTTTAGGGCTTAGGTATTAATGTATATATGGTTTAGGGTACACAGGGTCAATCACAAAGATAATTGAGGATAATTTGAATCACTTAGACCCAATAGTGACTATATAATGTGTTTTTAGGTTGTCATTATACCCCATGTCATCATGAAAATTGAGTGAATTAGTCAAATGGGGTAATCAGTCATGTGATTTAGGCCAAACTAAGCCCTATGAACTTAATTCTTAGTCTAAATGATGTTAATTTGGGCTAAAATGATTGTTTTAGGGTTTAGAGAGTTTATATATATGGTTTAGCATCTAGGTATTAATAAATTTATGGATTAGGGCTTAGGGTATGGGTTTTAGGGTATATAAGGTACAATCATGATGGCAATTGAGATAAATTTGAGCTCATTAAACCTAGATCTATGAGTAAAGAATGTGATTTTGGGCTTAATTAGCCCCCACATCATCACATATTGAGCCAATTAAGTCAATTATAGTAATGAGTGATGTGCTTTTAACCGAATTCATCCCTATGATCCTAATTCTTACTATATATAAAGGATGTTAATTGGGGCTAATTTTTTTTATTTAGGGTTTAGGGTCTACAATTTAAAAAGATTGGGGTTTAGGGATTATGGATTAAGGTTTAAGGTAAATGGTATAGGGTTTAGGGTTTATGTTAAATGATACAATGCTTAAGGTTTAAGATATCTGATATAGGGTCCAATCACTAAGGTAATTGTAGAAATTTTGAGCTACTTATTTACCTATTTAAGACTATTACCTTCATGTTTTTATTTTTGATAAAAGTAGAGTCAGTTAAGCCATACATGTTTTATACATGTTATATAATCAATTAAGCCATAAATTTAGTTTAGGGGATTAATTTTGCCCAAATCATGCCCCTAATTGCATAATTTAACTAATTGGATCAATTCATGATAGAATCAAACTTAATTTTACCCCAAATCATATCTTGCTCTTGAAGGGGTTGAAATTGGCCTCAAATGCCTCCTGGATTGAATGAATCAACTCTTTGGTTAATTATATATGACCTGACATTAGGGTTATTTTCACTCCAAATAACATTAAATATACAATTTAAAATACATTCATGTGGCTCATTTTGACCCTAATTAACTAATCAACATTTGCATTCATTAGCTGATGACTTCAATTTTATTGAGCTAAAAACCACATTATATACATGTATAACTTGTATATAAATAAATTATGTTTCTTTGATTCAATTGAGATAATGAAAGTGGAGTTGGGAAACCCCCAAATCACATTTTATATTCATGTAATTAGGTTGAAGGGACTCGTAATAGCCCCAATTTACTTCAAATGCATAGCTAGATTGGTACTCTAAAGGCTAAGTTTTGGTTGTAGATTTAAAAATGCATTTTGTGACATCTCATGATAAAATAAGTTATATTGTAAAATGTATAATGAGTTACACCTTAAAACCAAGTCATGATAAGCAGTCAAGTCAACATATTAAAATGCCTATACATTTTTTTTTGAAGTGTAATGTGATACCATGACACCTTAATTCACTATCCAAGGTTAGGGACCTTTCCTATATCACATTAAATAACACCACTATTAGGGAGCTCAAGAACATATAAGATCATATATGAAATTTGAGGTAAAGAGCAAAGTTGGATTTTTGGGTGTTATAAATATATAACATGATCACGTTATTAAGTAACATGATCACATTATTAAGTAACACAATCCCATTATTAAATAACATGATTATGTTAATAACATGGTTAATAACATGATCACATTAATACCATTATCATGTTATTTGAATTTGAATTCATATCTTGTGCCTTTTGGCTCAGAAATGGCTTGGATTCCTAAGCCAAAGGCTTGGAACTGTCAATCTACAGTCAAGTCTGAGATTTATGATTAAAAAAGTCAACTTTGATCACCAAATACACTATGAATTTCAATGTAAAAATTCAAAAACTTAATACCATCATGGTGAGCACGCTCTCCTCTTTCCAAAAATTTTTAGACTAATTTAAGGTTTCAAACTATGTTGATTTCTAACTATACATTTTTTAGGCCAATACATGTCGTAAACATACATGCCTATACATGTTCATGTAATTTGTATTTCATTGATCCAAGTGAAAAATAAGTTATATGGTCACAAACTAGGCCTAATTCTACACACATTAAAGAAAAATAGATTTTCTTTTTTTTGAGGTAGTTAGGCATGCCACACGGATGACTATCCATTTTTTTGTCAATTTTCAAGATTTATTTACTTGAAAAATTCATAAAAAAGTATTCATTTAAAAAATATGAAAAAATATAGGTCACAAACTAGAATATCTTATCTAAATTTTCCCCAAATGGTTTCAAAGAATATTAAACACTACTAAAAAAATGGTGTGCAACATGGCCATCTATCTACTCTATTTTCTTTTAAAAAATAGGAGTTTCTCTTCAAATTTTATATGTTTTACCTAGTTATACTTAACCATTTTTTTTAAATAGTGTTATTGGAAACTAGACTCGAATTGCTACATTTCATGTTGTTATACTATCTTCAAATTTAGAGTGTAGATATCTCAAATTTTCTATTGAAGTTCAGATTTATGAAATTTTAGGAAAATGATGTCCACAGGAAGGCCACTTTTTGTCCCCCAATTTTTTGCACTTACCTAATGACAACTTTAGAGTCAAAGCAATTGGAAAAGTTGAGAATGGATTATACAAGTTTCAGGAATTTACTTCAAAGTGTGAAGATAATCATGTATGTAGCGTTGCAAAATATACTGACGTGAGCAAGATTTGGCATGAATGGATGGGACATGTCAACTATCAAAGCCTTGGGCTTATGAAGAAGTTGAACATGGTTTATGGACTCCTAAGTATTTCTCAAAATCAAAAAGTTTGTGAAGGGTGTGTTATGGGAAAGCAGCATGTGGAAATTTTTCCTCATGGAAAATCATGGAGAGCCAAAGTTCCATTGCATCTATTTCATAGTGATCTAATGGGGCCATTTGAGACACCATCACTTATTGGATCAAGGTATGTTCTTACTTTTATAGATTATTATAGTATAATAATTTAGGTATACTTCTTAAAATACAAGAGTGAGGTGTTTTTTAAGTTCAAAGAATTCAAGGCCTTAGTTGAAAAACAAAGTGGAAGACATTTAAATATAATACATTAACAATGCCTTCTTGAACTTTTGTAAATAAAATGGTATAAATAAAGAGTCTACAGTTGCATACATACCTCAACAGGATGGGGTTGATGAGAGAAAGAATAGAACTCTAATGAAAATGGATAGATGCATGTTATATTCTAGAAAAATTGATACTAAATATTGGGTTGAAGGAATTCACATAGCTGCATATATTCTAAATAGGACTCTCACTAAAGCAATAATGAATAAAAACCCTAAACAGGATTGGAGTGGTAGAAAGCCTATTTTCTCTCATTTTTGGGTTTTTGGTTGTAATGTTTATGCTCACATTATTGATCAACAAAGGAAGAAGCTATATAATAAAAGTGAAAAATATATGATGATTGGATATAGTGAGGAATCAAAAGCTTATAGGTTATGTAACCCTGAAATAGAAGAGATTTATATCAAAAAAAATGTGTGGTTTGATGAAGATATTAGAGACGATGATATTCCTAAACCATGTTCCTTTTCAATTCTAATCAAGGAAGATGAGCCTATTGATACTAATGATTCAAATGAAGATTTGTCATCCTCTGCAAGAGGAGCTCAAAATCAAAAAGAAACATCAAGTGAAAGGGATGGAAGGAATATGAGAAAGACATGGAGCATTGAGGAAATATATTAAGAAGGCCCTAAGAATTTGTTTGTTAACTATGCTCTTATGACTAGAGTGATCTAGGTGTAAGATCCAAGCACATATGAGGAAGTAAAAGGAAAATTTAAATGGATTTCAGCTATGCAAGAAGAGTATGATTCTCTAATGAAAAATAACACATGGGAGTTGTGTGTTCTTCTAAAAGGGAAGAATTTAGTTGGTTGAAAATGGACATATAGGGCAAAGTTTAGATCAGATGAAGATATGGAGAAGCAAAAAGCAATGTTGGTGGCCAAAGGATTCTCATAAAAAGAAGGTATTGACTTTATCAAAAAATAAGTTCATGTTTCTAAGATGACATCCATTCATATAATAGTTTATTTAGCTACAAAATTTGGATGGAAAATTTATCAAATGGATGTAAAAAGTGCATTCTTACATGGTGACATAAAGGAAGAACTTTACATGTAATAACCACTTAGATTTCTTAAGCCTGTTGAAGAACATCTAGTTTGTAGACTGAAGAAGTAATTATATTATTAGCCCCAAATTTTGGCTAAGTGTTGTTCATTTTGGCATGGGACCAGCATGGTGTGGAAAGACCATGGTACAAAACTTAATAGGCATAAAAGTACCATGGTATAAAACTTAATAGGCATAGAAGTACCATGGTACAAAACCTACATGGTGTAAGAGGATAACGACATGAAAGAACCAACATGAGAGGACCCAGTCAAATGAGAATGAGTCATGAGGAACCTAAGAACATAAGACTCAGAATAGAAGTGAAACACTAGGGGAGCATGAGGGAAGTAGGGGCATTTAAAAGAATGATTCATATCGGTTATCCAAACCTTATTCATAGGATGTTTTGCACCAACCCACAAGGAGAGGAACACATGGCATAAAATATCACATAGAGTGACGATATAGGGGGTGCAAAGGCTTGGGTCTTTAGAAAGAACTAATTTTTAAGTGCCACTACTCGCAGTCTATTGAGAGTTAGTTGATGAATTATTCTTTCCATTAATGATTGTAAACACTTGGTCAGGGCAAAATAAGTATAAATACCCCTGTAGTAAAGTACTACAATGATAGATTTTTACCTCTTTTGATGCGTAAGTGTAATATATGAAGTAGCTAGTTTTATCAAACTTTTTCTGTTCATGATGAATGGTGTCATGTGATTTAAGTATAGTGATTAGACCGAATGGGAGTTCTGCCCATATTTGCTTTTCTAAGAATTAAATTGAACTACAAATGGCACTAATCTACATAATTATGGTAATCAATATTAGAACTCAAAAGATTGAAATAGTCTATCTCTACTTATATAGGGTATCTAATTAAAAGCGTGTTTGACATCAAGAATATGACTAAGTATTAATGTGCAACAAAAACCTATGGGAACCAGTTCCAAGTTGTGTGCTTTGAGTGAGCACACAATACCTAAGTCTTGCATGAAAGGGCTATTTTGCTATCTCATTGGGTTAGACTTTAGTGCTAGATCTATATTTACCAAATAAATCCCAATATTATGATTCCATTAATGGGACTTGAGGCATTTATTGCATAGTCATGGAAGATGTTTGAGCATATCACTCTCGATAATATCAAACAATAGATTACCGAAGTTAAAAATTATTATTTCATACCTGGAAATAGTCATTTTTTCATGGTAGTGGGTAGAGAAGAATCTCTATAGTGCATGGAATGAAACCTTCTTTATTGAGGTTCTGGTTCATCTTCACACTTGACTATCGGTGTATGCTCAAGGACGATCAAGAAATCTTGGAAGAAGCTAGTCTTGGACACTAGAGAGACAAAGGGCTTTAGCACAACTTGGAACACCATGGACAAGAGCTGTCAACATTTGGTGGAGAGGAGTTTTGAATAACTACATATTGGAGTATGTTGTAACTACTTATTCGTGTCTTGAAGAATCCAAATTCTAGTTCCTTTGAGAACCACAAGGTCGTTACATTAGGCATTTTGATTTTGAGATCAAGAAGTTATTCATTAATCTTGGACTAGAGACTATACCTATGGATAACTAAACCCATCTATGCATGAGCTGCACATTTGGAAGGGGAGTAAAGAAGAGTTGGTAAATGAACCAATCAATGAGCATTATGGAAATGGAAATATGATGAATCTTGACAAAGGATTATAGGGGTTAATTATGTAGGAAAACACCAAGAGAACTCAAGGAGTGATGTTAGGAGCCATAGGGAAGTGAAAATGCATGAGGACCCCATCAATTTTTAGTCACATCTTGTGCCACTGCTATCATGTGAAAGAGAAACTAGCTAGATGGTAGTAACTGAAGAACCACATCGTAACCAACCTAGATCCCCAACCATAGTTTGTGTTCATGCTCTTGAGTTATATGAAGTATACATACACAACTAGGATACATATAGTTTGGAATTATAGACTAAACTAGTAAGAGATACTGGAGCTAAGCCTTTTTACACTTATTCAGACTTAATGCTTTCTTTCCCTCTTTAAGGGAATCATATGGCACAATTTGGAATGCTTGGTGGACCAAGCCTATAAGGACAAAGTACAGGCCCCAATTTGAGTAATCAATCAGCTACCATCCCCTATATCACAAGCATTGTTACTAGAGGCATTGAAGGTAGACTAGGTGGTGGCACAGGAGGTAGCAGACTTCCTCCTCAAAGGACCAGGGATGGAGGTTCCTAAAAACCACCCATTCAATCACCTCAGTTGACTATGGTATACTACAAAATGATACTTCACCTATTAGAATATAGGGGTGTGGAAAATGCAATTGAGCACATCCACAAATGTAATCTGATTTGGAGGGCATGTGGCATCACCTCTTATGAGCATAAAACCATACAATTTGCAACTATGTTTTTGGAGCACACACGCAAATAGTATAATAAGTTTAACCCTCAACAAGCGGTGGTCAATTATGATCAACTTAAAGTAACCTTCCTTCAGGAGTTTGATATTCCTAAATTTGATCAACAAAGCATAGCCATGTTGAAGGACATAAAGTAGGTACTTACTAAGAGTGTGCATGATTATGATGCAAGGTTCAATACATTTATATCTAAACTATCATTTGAGATTAACATTTCTCAACATACATAATGGATTTTAGGAGTATTATTACTACCCTTTTGATGAACATTGTCTCAGTGGACCTTCATTAGCTCGTGCGAGGCTTTGGAAGCTTCTCTCCATGCTGAGGCTGTAGGAAGTATTGATACTAGGATCAGTCCTTTTATGGAAGCCCAAATCACCTCAATGGCCTCATATCTTGAGAATTTCATATCCAATAATGCACATGATACACACAGTGGTGTTTGGTGTACTGATTATGAGTTTAAAGGGCATATATGGAGTAATTGACCATGTAAGAACATTCATGAAGTACTTAAATAGACATGTGAAATCTATCATGAGGAACATGATGTACCCTCTTGTCCTATTCTAGAGTGGGCTAAGAACACTAAGGTGTCTAACTATTGCAAGATCTATGATGCCTATCATCATGACACTAAAAACTACCATTTGATTGGTGACATTCATGAAGCTCAAGTGTGCGACATGCACCAAATCTCTATATCAAATAATCAAGACAATGGTGGCTGCCATGGATGAGGAAGAAGACAAGGTGAGGAGGTTGTTATTTCCCACCCAAGACATGTTATAAGTGTGGATACTTGGACCAATACCAACAAGATTGTCCAGAGCACCCTACATGTGATTTCTATAAAAAGGACCACCGATTGGAAGAGTGCCTTGACTTATATGTGGCTATAACTAAAGAGCAAAATGTAAAGGGTGTTTATAAGATTTGAATCAATAAACCACATTGGCATCATGCTAAATCATCCCTATAGTTCAAAAATTAATTATTACCACCTGTAGTAGAGGACAGACTCATTCCACCTCTAATCCCATTGATAAAGTGTAATGAGAAGAACCACAAGCAAGAAAGTATCTTGATGTCCAGCAGTAGAAGGATGTCCTCCAAGAAATGATGGCATTAGTACAAGAAATTCAAGGAGAGATTCAATTCCTCAAAGACAAAGAAATAACACAACATGTTGTAAAAAGGAGAGTTGAGCCTCAAACTATGGCATGTAATGACTTTTAGGAGTTGTGTAAGTGTATGATAGATGAGGATACAGTCCCATAGATAAGCATTTGGCTTAAGAATCAAGCCTGATTACCAAATTAGGTTCACCCTCAAGTCATTAGGTAGAGTGGGGATCATTACCTTAATCATGCTCGGTGACAAGATACTCCTAGTTCCTCTGCTCCTCCAAAAGATAAATAGATATTAGTTAATGTTGCCATCGATGAATGGGTAATTTGAGACATACGAGTAGACATCAACATAGAAGTGAATGTCCTAGCCAAGTACACATGGTGTAAGATGGCCAGTCTAGTATTAAAACCTTCACCACATGTCTTGTTTATGGCAAATAAAACTTGCATGTTACCTATTAGGGTCCTCAAGAATGCAGTGGTTGAAATACTTAGAGTACCTTTCAAGGCAAATTTTTAGGTTCTTGAAATAGCTAAAGCAAATGATTACCCAACTCTCTTGGGAAGACCTTGGTGCTATGAGAACAATGAAGACTTGATCTTAAAGAAGAGATACATTATTTTTGAAAGCACTAATCAATGTGTTGTTATACCAATAGATCAAGCACAAGTATCCCCTTACATAGAGACTATCAATGTTGATGAAGACATAAAACACATATATAATGTCATTACTAGAAGTGATGAACAAAGAGATCCAAATCCAAATGGCATTCTTTGATGGGTAGATACCTAGTATATTTTTGATACTACAAGCAATGCTTGTAACTATCAAGCCCATGGTGATTATAATCTCAGTGGGAGGGTGTGTAGCACCATCACTAGTTGATAGAACTTCTCATGCTAGATTTCTAAACATCACAAGTTTGTTTTCCTTATTGGGCTAGTAATGAGAGGGTCGCTAGAAGGACCACCTCTATAAATACTTGATGAAGCTCCATGATTCCATGGACAAATGGAGGTATGTGATTTTGTCTAGAGCCTTAAAGATCTCTATGACACTGAAAATAAATAGATGAGATCATTAGATCACCTATTTGATAGCACTGCCACAAGGTGGTGGTGCACCCATAAGAAATGACTTATTTACTAATATCAAGTGCATTCTACCCTACTCACCTATTCCATTACAATAATAAGGTTAGGGGAATAATTAGTTATAGTGGTGTATAAGTACCTTAACCTCACATCAAAGTTTTTCAGATAATAAGGAGAAATGAAGAATCATAATTTTTAGAGTACTTATGATGCATCCATTCTATGTAACTTTATGCACATGGGCATGGGCATGGTATATTCATAAAGAGTGACATATGGGCACCCAATTTTGGCAACTAATATAAGATAACATGAACTTGACACTCTCCTATTCATCACCAAGGATGGACTTGTACCTCACTCTCAAAGCCATGCATGAAGCATTTGTAGGTGACCCAAGTCCAATGGAAGAACACTTGAGGAGTATCCATCAGCGCCTTGAGGAGCCCTTACAACTATTCAATAAAACATCAACATACCTGATTCTTATGTCTGTATCAATCCCTGATTAGGACTGACATGAATAAATTCATCTGAGGAAATAAAAGGTCATGTTATAAATAGAAGAAGGTGAAGGTTCCACTCTACTCAACCCTCTATCGAATCATTTAGATGTTCAAACCTATTATGGAATATGTGAATTATGTGATACTACTATTGATGAAAAACATCCCTAATCTGATCCCATTCAGACTGTTCAATGAAACATCGATATAGAATAAGAATTGAAGATGGCTACTATAGGTAACTATTGGACTAACATTGAGATTTCAAAGATATTTGAACTATTAAAAGAATATCAGGATGTCTTCCCAAGAAACTATAGTGAAATTAAGGGAGCCTATCCATCCTTGGGAAAGATGCATATCAAGTTGGTCGATGGTGCTTGACCAATTAGAAAATAACCATATAAAATGAATCCCAATCTATGGGCACACGTCAAAAAGGAAATTGGTAGCATGTTGTGTGTTGGAGTAATCACCCCCATCAATGAATCTAAATGGGTCAGTCCCATAATGATTAGTATCAAGGATGGATGCATCTATATTTATGTGGATTAACATGTGTTTAATGCATCATGTATAACTAATCCCTTCTCAATGCCATTCATAAAAGAGATCCTTGAAGGTGTTGCTAGATGTGAGGTATATACCTTCATAGATGGCTTCTCATGGCACCATCAGGTCTAAGTAGTTGAATAAGACCAACCCAAGACAACATTCACCATCGAATGAGGATCCTTTGAATATACTATCATGCCCTTTGGGTTGAAGAATGCCCTAGTAGTATTTTCATAGATAGCAATTAAAGCCTTTGAGTACTTCATCCATAAGTTCCTTAAATTTTATTTGGATGATAAGATAGTTTATGGTTTGTTCAAGGACCATTGTTCTAACTTGAGGCTTATGCTTGAGTTTTGTCAAGTGTTACAAATATCATTGAACTTAAAGAAGTGCCTATTTGGTATACCTTTTGGTGTGCTCTTAGGACATATTATTTGTAAATGACATTTGGTAGACCTAATAAAGGTATTTGTTATTCTTTTCCTCCCAATTCTCAAGACTCAGTGTGAGGTTTGTGCCTTTCTGGACTATACTGGTTACTATAGAAAGTTCATCTATGGATATGAAAAGATTGTCATGCCCCTAGAATAACTTCTAAAGCATAATGAACATTTCATATGGACTTGCTCTTGTAAAGAGGCCTTTGAAACACTAAAGGAAAAGGTTGTTACTGCTCCAATCCTTTAGTTTCCAGATTGTAAAAGATTGTTTCATGTCTATTTTGATGGGTCTAGCATGGCCATCAGTGAAATATTTGCACAACCAGGTGAAGGTCACCTAGATCATCCAATTTACTTTGCTAGCAAGAAGTTCACACTAGCTAAAAGAAACTATACCACTACAAAGCATGAAGCATTATTGATGGTGAAACCTATTATCCACTCCTTTTATTTTCTATACAGATCATGGGGATTTGAAGTACATTATCAATAAACTCATACTACATGGATGGATATGTTAATGGATTGTGTTGTTCCAAGAGTTCCAATTTTCTATTATGGTGAAACCTAGGAAATCCAATTGTGAACCTAACCACTTATCCTAGGTTGAGTCCAGAGAACCATAGTGCACCATTGAAGATGATCTTCTAAATGTTTATCTCTTTTGTGTTACTCAAGTACCTAAAGAGTTAGAATACATTACAACCTAATTGATTAATGCTTCATCACTCGATGGTCTCACTCTTTAAACCAAGAATTAACTTATCATCCATGTAACACCATTCTAACTCATAGGAGGATATATTTACAAAATGGGTCATGACAAAGTTATTCAATGTTGTGTAATGAAACATGAGTGACCTAAGGTACTCTGTGAAGTTCAGGAGGGTATTGTAGGAGGACACTATGTTGGAGAGGCTACCATAATAAAGGTTATGCTAGCTGTATTATGGTGGCCAACTTTTTTTCAAGATGCTAAAGCATATGTTAGATAATGTGACATATGTCAGTGCATAGGAAAACCTAACCGAAGGGATGTCATTCTTCTATAACCCATTCCTTCTTAGGAACCCTTTGAGAAGTGAGCTATTGATTTTTTTGGCCCCATCACTCTAATAAGATGATGAACAGGTTCTTGATACATCATTATAGTAATTCAATACCTTATGCACTAGGCTAAAGCTACACAGACAAAGGATTGTACCACTATTACTATTACAAAGTTTATCTAAGAGAATATCATAACTCAGTTTAGATGTCCCCTAAGTTTCACCAATGATCATAAATCCCACTTTTTTAATGAAATAATTCATATCTTGTTAGTTGAGTTCATGATTGTGCCCCACAAAACAACACCATATCATCTACAAGCCAATGGAACTGATGAAGCTTTCAACAAGATCCTAAGTACCACATTAACAAAGATCTATAACATTGGCCAAACTAATTGGGATGATAGGGTGTTTTTAGTACTATGGGCTTACCAAACAACTTACAATCACCTAAACAAAATCACACCATTCAACTTGGTGTTTGGAAAAGAGGCAGTCCTACTAGTTGAGTTTTTGGTAACATCTCTATGTATAGCGTGAGTAGGATAATTAGATGAAGAGTCATCCTTGAAAGCATGCCTAGACATTTTACTATAATTGGACAAAGCTTGTTTCCTCATTATTTGGAACTAAGATGTGTAAAATCACAAGCAAAAAGCATGGCATGATCCCTATATAAAGAAAAAAACATTTTCTCCAAGAATGAAGGTCTTGTTATATGATTTTAATTTTGTATGCCACCCTAAAAAGCTTTGCATCCACTAGGATGGTCCTTTTATAATTCATACCATTCAACCTATCAGAGCATGTTGGTTATAAATGATGGATGACCAGTTCCTTCCTGGGAATTATAATGGAAGCCGCCTCTAGCTATATTTCATTTATGAATAGCTGAAGTATTGTAATCAATAAGGCTTATGCCATTAGTTTAGGACTTTTAATAAAAATTTTGCCTTTATTATGTGCAAATTTTCTTTATGTAATTTCCTTTTAAATTTTTGGTTGTCTTTTCATGGAGGACCATGACTCGATTTAGTGTGGGGTAAGAAGTCAAGTCATGATTAGTACTTAAAGCACGCAAGTTACCTAGGCACATGGGTTACATAGGTGTGCAAGGTACACTGACATGAAAGGTTTTGAGGGCATGAAAGGGACCTTGGTGCAAAATATGTTAAAGGCACACAAGTCATTTAAGGCATGCAAACTATAGAACCTAAGGCTAGGGTGTTCCCACTATTTAATTCAAATTTTGAAAGACAATTATCTTCCATAGCAAGGAAAGCATGAGAAATAATTTTCATCCACTTCAAAGGAAGGCGTGAGATGGGACATGACATTAATATGAAAATAATAGTTATGGCAAGGAATGGGCCAACAACATGATGTGATAATACTATTAAAGCATTAATTACAAAAAGTAAGAATAAAAACATGGTGGTCGTTAAGGATCTACATTAATGACATGAACTGATGTGTGATGGGAAAATATTAATGATAGAGAAAACCCCCTTGGGCCTATAAATAGGTAGGTTAAACCCTTTTTACACTTTACCTTTATGATTACTTTGAGATTACCAGAGTCAAAAAATAAGTGATTACCAAAGCTAAGAAAAGTGAATTTATTTCCACAATAACCTACATAGGCAATTGTAAAGTTAATAATAGGTATTACAAGTCTAGTTATGTAACAGAAACATAGGGTAGTATCAAAAGTTACAAGCTATAGGTTACAGGTCTACCATTAAAGGATACTTAAGCTCCAAAAGCTGAAGTAGACAGTATCAGCCATGTATTCATTTGGAATTTTTGGAGGGCTACGTGTCAACCTTCAAGCTCCTTGAAGGATGATGTGGACTAAGAAAAAGGCTAAAAGATTTGAACCATTACCCACAATACCAGAAGAAGAGGAGGTAAGTGGAGGAGACTGGGTTCCTATTAGGGAAGAAACACCAAAATAACAAGTTTAGCATGTGGAGGAAGAAGAGGAAAGTATGGTGCATAAATCAAAGAAGGCTCAATCATCCTCAGCATTGAAAGCTAAAATGTCCCCACCCTCACCTTTGTTGATTGAGGAAATTCAATATCCAAAATCAGTGTTACACACATAGAACTTGGTCTCTAAGGTTTCCACTTACAGCATCTTTGACTACAACCATCTTCAACTTGGAAATGAGTTTGAGCTTCAAAATGACTATCAGATCAAGACCAAGAACACCAAGAACCAAATGGTGTTCAATCTTATAATCTTTAACCAACTGGACTCTATAGGGTTATTCCAACTCTTCAATTTTCCATACTTTGATAAACCTAAGGAGGTGGTTTAGTTCCTTCCTCACACGTCCATGAGGACTACATTTACTTCATCAGGTGTAGTATGAAGATCATGCCAGAGAGGATAAGTAAGGTCACAAAACTATAGTGCTTAGGGTTGAGTGTGATTGATGACTTGACAGACACTGAGGAGGTCTAAAAGACCACCATGGCACTCATATAATAGAAGCAAGGCTATGTCATGGATATACAAAACCTATAAGATCCCACCCTCCAGGTTGAAGTGCAGATTGTTATGACCAATATCAATAGGACTTATTGATGAAAATAGCTTGACATGGTGCACCTCCATATTTCCCACCAAGTCACATAGGGGTTAAAGTACAAATGAGCTATGTACTTCACCCAAAATATTATTGAAGATGTGGAGATGCTACATTAGATGCCTAAGTATAGGTTTTCATAGGAGGTATTCCTCTTCTTAATGGTTTTTGATGAGATCAGCATGCCAGACTATAGTTCAAGAGTGTTGAAGTGGGTACACCCTCCCATGCACAAGTCCCTTGCTGAATACTACAAGGCATTCACATACCCCCAACACATCACCCCCTCATACAAGATCAAGATGAGGTACTAGTTTGACAAAATGAAGGTGATGTTTAGGAATGAGTGGTGCATCTTGAAGGACTTGACCCTTTTAGCTATAGAACAAGCACAGTTTTTCATGAAGTAGCACTTCTCCTTGGCATGCATCAAAATGAACCCTTTTGGAGATCTCTCTACATGGCTTAAGTTATTATACACCTTATCAGTGTGGTACTTCAAATACTCCATGAAGCAGATTTATAATTCATAACCCATTATCTTGGAAGCTAAGAAAATAGACTTGGAGATTCACATTCTTCATTAAATGTTTGTCTTTCTAGGCAAGAAGGCCTATATAGAAAGGAAGGAGATGGACTTGACTAACATCAAGGATAGGAAAACCATGGTGGGATAATAAATTCATAACTTATTCTACATATTACACCCTTGAAAGGATCCAAAGGGTGGGGACGCTAAGGAAAAACTTATGTCAGCACCAACACTAAAGAAGAAGAAGTGACCAGATCTTGGTGCTAGCACAAGTAGACAATAGGCACCACAGAAGTGGTAAAAGAATACCCAAGCCCCACCAACAAATCCCTTACCACCAATATCTTCTCTTCCTCACCCTTATCCATCCCCACCTCACCCCTCTCCATCTCCATTGCACCCTTCACCACTGCACCCTTCTTCTCTCCAACCTTCTCCACTTTCACCTCTACCTTCTCCACCTCCACCTCCACCTTCTCCTCCACCTCTGCCCTCTTCCCCTAAAGTAACTCCACCAACATCTCCCTTAAGGGATTATACTTTAGGTACTACACACCAATGAGCCCTGAGGCCAATGCCTGTATATGAAGTCCCTACTGTGCAGTTAGAAGCATCAAAATCTGATTATGAAAAGACCCCCTCTTTGGTGCAAGAGGAAAAGGCCACCTTTGATGATTCATTGATTGATTTTGAACCACTCTATGGTGAAGAGGAGGATTTTAAGGAATAATAAATAAGTGAGATGGCCACTAGTATCCATGAGGAGGCTTAACTAGACATGACCCTAGTAAAGGGAAGGGACCGGCTGCGACCATGGAAGAGACTAGCGATGATGCAATTGGCAATGCACATAAATGATATCAATATGGCATCCCTAACAGAATGTTGTATCTTTGGCCACACTTAATTTCCAATGAGAAAACCTTAGAAATAATAAAACAAGTGTCCTTCCTACTGGATATGTACAATGAGGAGCATGAGTTTGAACTCCCCTAAGATAGCCTTTCCATAGGACCAGATGCTCCATTATTTCCAAAACCACTGTGGGTGGATCCTCAAAATATCTTCCCTCTTTTAGAAAGCACAACATTTTTGAATTTGGCCATGGAGGTCATGTGATAGAATATTTTTTCAAATTTTGATGCATGCATTGTTGAGAGGAAACATACCAAGATTATGGGCATGTATAATAAAGAGGTTGCAAAAAAACAAGCATTCATTGAGGAAGTGGCCACTTTAAAGTAGTAAATCCAAGAGGCCAAAAAGGTAAAAGTAAAGGCCTTGAACCTCTAAAAGATAATTTTGAAAGAATAACTAGTGCTGGTAGATGGCATACCTCTTGATAGGGATTCCATAAGAAAGCTAGAGACCTTAGTGGACCTTCTACTCAAACGATGTAAGGAGTAACCCATGCCAAAAGATGAAGGATTATAATTAGCAGAGTAGATTACCATAGTAGTCAAAGTCTAAAAATACACCCTAGAGAGGGTTGGGGAGGCTTCCCCATTTTTGATAGAATTTTTGCATGGTTTATGTGCCCAAATAAAGTCTTAGAGGCTCAGTTCTAAGTTGAAGAAACCCAAAGGTAGAAACTAGTTGATATTACACTCTTAATAAGGGACCACATAGAGTGTGCCAAGGTATCCAAGGATGTGTATATGATGGAGGATACAATAAATACACATCATCAATAGTTGAGTGCAAGTTTTGAATCCCTCTAAGGACAAGTTGACAAAGAAGTCTCAACACTTAAAGGCATTTAGAAGGATGATACTAAGTCCTTCGATGAACTGGTCAAGAAGGCCAATAAGACATCCAACCAACTCGAAGAGATGAAGAAATATAAGGGGTTCATAGAATAAATCATTGCTAAGATACTCAAGGAATTATCACATTGGGATAATGTGAAGAAGGAAATCGAGCAAATAGGACCCAAATTTTTGATAGAGGATGCTAGCACGACTTAGTCTAGGATGGACTAAGAGCATAGTATGGGGTAATGTTAGCCCCAAATTTTGGTTAAGTGTTGTCCATTATGGCATGGGATCAGTATGATGTGTAATTAACATGGTGTAGAAGGACCATGGCATAAAAATTAATAAGTTCAAAAGCACCATGGCATGAAACCTATAGGGTGTAAGAGGACAACGATGTGAAAGAACTAGTATGAGAGGACCTAGTCAAAGGAGAATGAGTCATGAGGAACCCAAGAACATAGGACTCAGAATAGAAGTGGAATACTAGGGAAGCATGAGGGAAGTGAGGGTATTTAAAATAAAAATTCATAGGGGTCACCAAGACCTTATTCATAGGAAGTTTTACACTAGCCTACAAGGAAAGGAAAACATGGCAGCAAATATCTAGCATAGAGTGAGGATATAGGGGGTACAAAGGCTCAAGTATTTAGGAAGAACTAGTTGTTAAACACCATGACTCTCAGTTTGTTGATTTTTTGTTGATGAATTTTTATTGCCATTAATGAATGTAAACACTTGGTCAAGGCAAAACAAGTATAAATACCCCTATTGTAAAGTACTTCAATGATGGATTTTTACCTCTTTTAATGCTTAAGTTGAATAAATGAAGTAGCTAGTTTTATCAAAATTATTGTGTTCATGATGAATGGTGTCATTTGAGTTACGTATAATGATTAGACCTAATGGGATTTCTACCCATATTTTCTTTTCTAAGAATTAACTTGAACTAAAAATGACACTAATCTACATAATTATGGTAATCAATCTTAGAAATCAAATGTTCTAAATATTTTATCTCTGATTATATAGGGTATATAATTAAAATCATGTTTGACATCAATAATATGACTAAGTATTGTTGTGCAACAAAAACCTATGGGAACTGGTTCCAAGCTGCATGCTTCAGGTGAGTGCGCAAGACGTAAATCTTGCATGAAAGGGTTAGTGTGCTAGCTTGTTGCATTAGAATTCAGCATCAGAGCTATATTTACCAAAGAAATCCCAACATATATGGTCTTAAACAAGCACCAAGGGTATGTTACTCTAAAATAAATGAGTACTTTTTAGAAACAGGATTCTCAAGAAACAAAGTTGATCCAGATATGTATGTAAAGCATAAAGATGGAAAAATTGTTATTATTATATTGTATGTTGATGATTTAATTATTACAAGAGATCATATCCAATACATTGAAGACACTAAGGATAAACTTAAAAAAAAATTTGATATAAGTGACTTAGGCCTAATGCATTACTTTTTGGGTATGCAAGTATGACAAGAAAAAGATAGGATTTTGCTTTCTCAAACCAAATATGCTCATGATGTATTAAGAAAATTTAGGTTTCTTGAGTGTAAACCAACTAGTACACCATGTGAATTTGGATTGAAATTGAGAGATATCTCCAATCTAAAGGAAGTAGATGGAACATTGTATAGATAACTTGTTGGTAATCTCTTGTATCTGACTATCACTAGACCAAATATTGCATATGTAGTTGGCATTGTTTATAGGTATATGCTAGATCCTCATGTTGACCATTGGAAAATTTCCAAAATAATATTGAAGAATATTATAGGTACATATCAACTTAGTATTGAATATAAACAAGGAGGTGAACCCACCTTAGTGGGCTATACAAATTTAGATCATGTCGGTGATGTAGATGATATAAAATCATCTTCAGGGTATGTATTTCATCTTAGTTCAGGTCCAATCTCATGGAGTAACAAGAATCAATATACAATGTCTCTTTCATCTACAGATGTTGAATACATTGGTTCTTGAAAGGCATCTCAAGAAGCTATGTGGCTAAGAAGACTATTGGAAGATGTTCATCTACCACAAAATCATCCAACTACTATATTTTGTGGCAATCAAAGCACTATCAAGTTTACAAAAAAATTGTATTTCATGCTAGATCAAAACATATTGAGGTACACTATCACTTTTTTTATGACTTGATAGATGGAAAGGTGGTGGAGCTAAAGTTGTATGTAATAGAAGACCAAGTTGCAGATACATTCACTAAAGCATTATCTCTAGTTAAATTTGTCAAATTTAGAGATATGTTACATCTTGTGGATGTCCCTCTTTAGGTACATATGAAGCCTTAGGTGAAATATTGTAAATGGGTAATTAATCAAGCTAAGTTACTGAGACCCATATTATAATCTTATACCCAAAATAAACATTATGATGGGGTGTTGGAATAATATTTATTCCATGTACGACACTTTTTGTCCACTACCTATTTCTCTAGATTGTTCCACCTTTTTCATCTGGTAACATTTGGTTCCTCTTGACTCTTCCATCTTCTAGAGTCTTATCTCTTCTAGATCATTCCTATATATAATTTTATCAACCTCTTCTATGCTTCCTACTCTTTTATAAATAGGACATTTGCCCCTCTCTCAACTCAGTCGAGTAGCTGTATATTCTGTATCATTGTGTTAGTAAATATTGTTTTCTTTTTCTATCACTTTATGATCCAAATTAAAGAAAAACACAAGGCGGTCTCATGTCACCTCTAGGCCATGCATTCATAGAGTGATCCCTACTTTGATAATTCCCTAATTTGAACTATACTAATCCATACACTTTTCCATTTTGCTTTATACTCTTTTTGACTTCCTCACTCAAACCTTGTGACCATATAGAAGATTGGTGGCATCCAAATGGACCCCAAACTAATGGAATCCATGGAGCATAAATTATTTTTCAATAAAAATATATTTGTTAACGCATTCAAACTTTGAGAAATTAAGCACGTGAAAGATAGTTCGATGAACTTTATTAAGGTTGTTCTATATTTATTTACACCAATTATGTTTGACTCCAAGGAGCTTGTGAAGTTACACGTGACCAATTAAAATAATAAAAGAAATATTATTATATCTCTTTATATGTGTGTGCACTCAAAAAATGGTAAACCCTGACAAATAATTTTAAAGACAAGCACAAACTACTTGATTTATTACTAAAATACATCAACTTCAACACAGTTTACTATTTCATGACCTCATTTAAAAACTTCTAAAATATGAGCATAAATATTTTAATATATTAAAACACACAAATTGAAATAAAAGATCAATAATTTTTGTGAATTTGGATCCTTTAGGATTTAAACTACAATTCTATATTTATTTATTTATTTGTTCTAAAAAGTTTGAAACTTTTTTATATTTTTAATTTTTTATGTAAGGATTAACATTGCGATCCTTTATAATTTTGTGCATACATTTTCGGTTTAATGTTAAAGACTCTGGGGTATCTATTCCACCAAATTAATATAGATGCATAAATAATCGACCTTAAAATATTTTTATTTAGTTATGACAAACAAACACTTTATTAGAGATGCTTTATTCTTCAAACATTTTGGAATATAGATACTTTATTCTTCAAATATTTTGGAAGACAAGAATCTATTGATCTTCAAATAGTTTGAAAGAGAGATGCTTTATGCTTCAAATATTTTGGAAAATAGATTCTTTGATCTTCAAACATTTTTGAAGACAAAAATATATTGCTTTTGAAACAGTTTATAAGATAAGGATCATGTATTTTTCAAACATTTTAGAAGACAAGAATTTATTACAGTTCAATTTTACATAAAAGTAGAGGGGAAATAATTGCATTCCAATATTATATAAAAGTAGGGGAAAAATAATGTTCCTAAGAAATATTAAAATTATATTGATATCAAACTTTGATTATGATATGCGAGGATATTTTCCAATGTCTTTTGATGATAAAAATATATTCTCAGTAAGTCCCAAGGGCTGGGTGGATTGGTAATTTTTTAGCACTTACCAAGAGAAGGCCAAGGTTCAAAACCTTGAAGGAAATCCATGTTGGGGTAATGGAAGTAGACTAACCTAAGTCTATTGTGTATGCCCTAGTTCTAAACTAAGCCACTGGGGGTCCCCTCACCCCCAAACTAAGCCACTGAGGGTGAGGTTGGCCTAACTCCATTCACTATGCCCCAATTCAAAATTGATCCACCAGGGGTCCCCTTACCCCTACACTGAGCCATTGAGGGTTAGGGTGACCTGAATCCATTGAGTATGTCTTAGTTCTAAGCTAAGCCATTAAGGGTCCCCTCATCTCCAAATTGAGCCACGAGGGATCCCCTTACTCGAGACCTCACTTACTAAGGAGAAGTGGGAATTATAGTCACAACTTCATAAATTTGAACTCTTGACCAATAATAAAAAATGAAGATATGTTACCATTTCCTTATATAATAGATACACACACGCACGCGGGTGTGTGTGTGTGCAAAGCGATGGAATTAGTTTATAAACACTGAAGATTAACATTATTCTATAGTGAGGTAGAAGGATGGACTCAAACAAAAGAAGCTTAACTCATAAAATCTTCTACGCATTAGCTCAATTACATGTCCCTTATTACTTCACTTCTATTTCCTCCATAGGGTAAAATGTAAATGGTTTTCATCCTAGTTGGAGACAGGAGGCTGGCCTATTCTCACTCTACCCATCTGGATCTCTTCCTGCACAAAACTAAAAAATTGAATAAAATGAATCATAATAAAATTATGATAACAATTCAAAATTAAAAACTATCTACATATCCTAGAATGAAAATAACATGATAATCCATAATGAAAAATTGTAAGCATGTCCATAACGAAATTAGCAAAACAGCTTACCAATTGTTGTGAACCCCACATAATATTTTTAAATATAAAGAAGACTTGTATAAACCCATACACATTGAATTCAAAACATGCCAAAAAGATAAGAGCTTCCCAATATTTTTTTAATTTTTTTTTCAATAATAAATATAAATATTTATATATGTAAATATGAATTTTAAACACTTAATATAAATGTTGCAACTTATAGTTAATTAAAAGGTGGTTAGTATGAAAGTAAAGTTTAACCACTGTAAAAACAAAATACCATTTATAAAATATTAAGACAAAGTTAAATAGCATACAAATTATAAGGAGACATTATTTTTTGAAGAAATGTTTAACTCACTGAGATCATTTTTCTTCCTTAAATACTTTTGATTTGAGTTATTATTACTTTGGCATGTGGGTTGAGTCTAAAATTGGTTTATGTTTAATGTCTGTATACCAAAGTTTTTGTTCAATACTAACATATCAATATTTTTGATTAATAACAATGTCAATAGGTATCTTTAAGGATACCCTGCTCTAAAGTTCCAATTCACTTTTAGATAGATTGTCATAGGCCAAATTAGTCTCATATATCTCATGATAAATAAATTCTTCACTCTTTTGAAGTTCTACTCTCGACCACCACTTGTTCTTCCTTTGCTTATTCGTAATTGGCCAACAAATCTTACGACTCTTTTGAATTAGTTTCAGCATCTTGATTTTCTTGTATTTCCCCTCCTTTCAACATTGAACCTCATAATTTTTTGGTACTTTCTCCTGATACTTTAAAAATGTTAGATGTACAAGGAGCCAATTATTTTTGTATGTGAATTTGGATATGATGTTGATTAATTGTATATTATTAAGAGTGTTTGAATTCTTGAAACACATTTTAATTTTTTATAGTCCTTAACAAAGTGACCATATTATTGATATTTGTAACAATTGAAAGGTAGCTAATTATAATCTAAAACTATATATAGAGGACCATCCTTCCAAATTTTGTGTAATCGTTTCAAGAAAAACTTTCCCTATATTTATTTCTATGCACAAGAAAAATTACCTTTCAACTCAACATTAACTCAGAGAGTGGAGTGTAACAAGAGACGAAACATCCTTGAAATGGGACTAAGTATTTTAACTTGGAAAGTTTGGATCAAAAGGAACACTAGAATATTTGAGGACAACAGTAGACACAAACTCCAAGAGCAAATTTGGAAAGAAACAAAAGTCAATATTAGTCATATTATTTTTTCTTCCAAGTAGAGGAAAAACAAGGAAGCGATCTTGGAGGAAATAAAAATACTTCAAAATTAAGGATCGATCATAAATCACTTTAAATATATGAGGCCAAGTAACAACCAAAATAAAGAGATGATATTAAAAAATATTAAATGGTCCCCTTCAGAACAAATTATCATCGATTGGGAATAAGCTATGACTTTAATGTAAAACATTTTCCTTCTCATAAGACGAGCAGTAGGAATAATCTTGAATGAAATTATCATCGATTGAGTAGATTAATGCCCATGATGAGACTACGAATGGGTTACAAAAATAAAGTACAAGGCAATCTATTTTATTGAGAAAGTTTGGTCTCATATTTTGTATTTTATTATAAGACCACCATTGTAACTTAATTGGCATTACTACTTGACCTCTTATGAGAGAAACACATCATTACTAAGAGAAGGTAAATGTATCACCAATCCACAAATATTCCATCAAAAATAAGTGAAAATACAACAACCAACTAGCATCCAAAAGAAGATACCAATCAAGGATAAGACCATCCAAGAACAGAGAAACCATCAGGCTGAGCTAAAGCCAATCTTCTTCATGTCTAGAGATGAGGTATTTCATCATCCATTGAGAACCTTTCTCACCAATTCCTCTACCTCTAGTCTCAATGTTTCTATCTCAGAGTTCTATGACCTTTATTTTTAGTTATAGTGCCCACATTAGCTTTGACTCTCTTAACCATAAACCTAGGAGGTGAGACTAAAGTCATAACACATAGATGAGGAAAAGGGGACATCATCAAGGAAGAGACTTCCTTAAAAAGGGATTCCCTCCAAGAAGGGGAAGAAGGATCCTCAAGCATAGAAGGCAAGGGAGTGAGCCAAAAGTTAGTAAAAAATCCCATGATTACACCCCTTGCAAGGGGAGCCATCCTTCTTCCTCCAAACCAACTGAGAGAGGTTGAAGAGGGTGTTGAATCAACCACAAACAAACACACCACTGACCTATGCCCAATTAGGTTGCACTGAAAGCAATAGAATGGAAGAAATTCATAGTTGATAAATTGAGTCGACTTGCCTTGGGAAGAGAATAAGAGCACCAAGTGGAAGAGAGGTTTGGAAATGTCAATGAGAGTGAAAACTCTCACATATCTGCTACCCAATGGATTTTCATTGATTCCCACAAAGGACCCCACTATGTTAACCAATAACTTGATATGCTCTTCTTTTCTCATGATAGGCAGTTGATGGTACAATCTAATCTATAGGGGAGCTTCTAAGATCTTCATCTTTGCCAGTTCAAATAAAAAAAGAAGCTGTAACCATGGCCCAAAAGACCAAACAAAATCATTGTTTAAAAAGCATTGAAATACAACATGAAATAATCCCAAACTGAGCAAGTAAAAGGAAGGGGCACCTATTGAATTCCAAGTAGACTTAGCTCCCATTAAGACAACTTATCAGTAGAAAGATGAGAACCCACACACTTAGTTTATAGATTATTTTTAGTGATATAGAATCAGGGAATTTTTTTACAAGACCTAAAAAAATTTATAACTCATAAAATTAGTATAGTGTATATTTTTTAGTATTTATATTTAAAAATTAAATTTAAAATTAGTAAATGGGGGGAGGGGGGAAACTAGATAATGGACTTGATTCATAACAGAACAACTTGTAGATTAACTGGTCCCTTCCACAAGGGGTTTCTATTAAACTAAATGTTAATGGATCTACAAATGGAAATCTAAGATGGGTCAGAGCCAGGGGAATATTTCAAAATAAAAATGGATCCCCCATTCTTAGATTTAGTGCAACATTAGGAAAATGCACTAAAAATTTTGTGGAGGTGAAAGTGCATTGGAGAGGTCTAAAGATCACCCTAGATAACAATTAGACTAATTTGGCTATTGAGGGGAATTCAAGGGTGGTCTTAGAGGCTCTAAGGAATGGAAACCTCATAAATTGGCTACTCTCCAATGTTATTGAATATGAGAGATATTTGATTGATAACTTCAATAATATTTCCTTCAACCATATTAGGGGTGAAGGTAACCAAGTTGTTGACCACTATGTAATGCAAATTTAGAGCAATATAAGTTATAAATTCAAATAAATATTTAAACACCTAATCTAACTTGAAAAAACACCTCCAATTGAGATAAAGAGGGATTTAGAATGCACCCTCACTTACCCAAATGAAAAAGGCCCTCTTGATGCATATTTTCTCGGATTTGAGATTGGAATGTGGTTGCTCAATTAGTGATGTGCATAAAATCTGGTAGCATGTCCCTTTGTAAGATGAACTATTTACTTGATAAGTGTATGGCATGATCACAAGATTGTCTTTCTCAACTGGCAGATTGTAGTTAGGCTTTGGAATCATTTTTTACTAAATGGACATGGTTTCATTATACCATCTAGGCTTCTTAGAAATGGAGGAGGAACCTCTAATTTATAGATTTTTGAAAATGAAATTGATGGTTAGATCTGATTTAGGATGAAGGGATAGGATTGAGTCAAAATCATCATTGAATGAGGGGAGTTGGCTCATAAATGTGAGAGGTTAGAGATGTAAGGATAGATTTGATGAGGGATGGGCATGATTAGATTTCGTCTCTTGGATAGGGATTTGGGGTGATATGATGAATTGAATTGTGATTTAGGTGATGTGATTTATTTAGATTTTATTTATTTATATATTTTAGATGTACATATATTTTATCATTAACATTAATCAAACACCTAATACGATTAGTTGGTTGATTAATTTAGATTTTATTTTGGTGGCATTGGACAAGGTCCAAGTTCAATAGGATTAATTGATTGGGGGTGATGATCAAATAGTGATAGGATAGGCTAAGAATGTTAATGATATGATTAGGGCTATGAAATGACAAGATATTAAGGTAGATTAGTGGGTGAATAGTGTTGAATGAAGATGATTAGGGATAAATAGGGATGAATAGTGATGTCAAGGACAAGGTGTCAAACATGTTGAAATTGGGGGTGTAACTAGTAGAGTGTCCAAATTAGAGTGTCTACAACTACCTCATCAATGTTCAAGTGGGTCTCAACTCTCAATGACAATATTTGAAGATTATGACCCCCCCTCTCCATGTCAATATTACTAAATCACTATATGAAAAATATTTACACCCCCCAGATCCCATCAATAATGTTAATCATAGGTTGGCATTGAGGGGAGGGAAGACACTCTTTTTAATTATATAAAATCTCCACAAAAATATTGAGTGTGATTGGAGAATTAATGGGTATGGGGTTGTTGGCATGTGTGGGGAGCCTTAAGGCTCACCACTTACTCGTGCTCTTGTTATTCTTCACCAACAATGAATGGTGTGGAAATATCAAGGCTCTCCCACATGTATACCCTCTCCATTTTATTTTGTTCTTCAATTGTGTAGGTTGTGTAGGTTTAGTTGGTCTATTTTTTTAGATTTAAGATTGGAAATCCTTTTGAAATTATGAATTCATTTGATTGAAATGTGGATGTATGGGAACTTATTTTTCCTCACCTGATTTTGGAAGAAAATAAGTTTTCCTCAATCTTTATAGCTCAAGTACATGATTTCTGTGGTCGACTAAGTTTCATTACTTTTTATCCACTTTGATTTTTGTCTAGCCAAAACCCAGTTAATTCTTCTAACCCCCTATTTTTTATTATTTGGAAGATGTTATTTTGGGTAGTTTGGTGTGAGAAGGGACTTTTATTTGAAACTCCAAAGAACCTAGATAGCATTTGCCCACAATTAATGGGTTCTAAGAGAATATTGAGTTTTGTAAAAACTTTAGCTTGGTTTATAAATTATTTCTAGGGGGTTTACTTGGTTAACTAGGAATTGGGAGAACCATTAGTTTTGTTTCATCTAATCATCTATGCATATGTTTTAGATTTTGTTAAGGGATTGGAGTGTGTTTTTCTTTTACAGTTACCTTAGCATTGCAATCATGGCTAGTTCATCAAAGAAAACTTAGCATAGAAGAAAGAAAGAATCTGTGGTGAATTCTATCAAGGAGATGAATAAGGACATGCTTAATAGATACTCCCTCAAGGATGTGCACATCTTCTTTCTTATGTTGATTCATGATCTCAAACTATGACAAATTCTTAATGTCAGGCTCTTAATTGACAAAAGCACTCGAGTTACTTCAAAGGAAGCACTAAAATTTTGGTAAAATGTTTTGATTGAGGGCATAAAGGATAAAAATATTAGTTGATTTGAGAAAATATAAATCTTTGACTTATCAACTAAAAGATGGAAAATAATCTCAAAGGTGTGAGATTGTTACAAAATAGATACCCATTTCAAAATTTATGGTCAAATTCAGGGAGAAAATGATTTATGAGCATGCAAGGCACACACATAGGGCTAGATGGTTAGATGAATAGTTCAAGATAAGCAAAGACACATTCCCACTTGGTTTGATTGTTTTAGTAGTTGAATTTGCTAAAAATTACACATTCAAACCACAAATGGAATTTTAGTCACAATATTACAATTCATCACAAGTTGCCATATTCATGTATATAGCATTCATGCATGCACCTAATTATACTGATAAAGATCAAAAAATATTAAGGGAGTACCATTTCTATATCAGTGATGACTGTTCACATTGTACGAAGTGCATGCATGATTATTTTGAGAAGTTATATGGACAATTGACTGAGATGAACATTCATTTAAATCAGCATTACATTTGTTTAGACAATTGCACATCATAATTCAAGAATGCACAAATATTTTATTGGTTGAGAAAGATGCATGTTACCACTGACGTAGAGCATATTTGGAGTTTCAATAAGGTTGGCCATCAAAAAAGGGAGTATGATGGTGTGTGAGCATGTGTAAAAATAGTTGTTGTAAGGGAGGAATTGAAATTTGATGGGGGTGTTCATTTGATTGATGCACAAAGCATAGTTGAATGGAGTAATGAGAACATATGTCATGGTTTTCAACCAAATTCTACTGTTCATAGACATTTTTGGTTAATGGAGGAAGAAAACTTGGGCAAGTATGAGGATCATATGACTATAATGGGTTCAAGTGAGCTCCACTCATTTTGTAGCTCAAATCCAAGTTCTTAGACTATTCATACGAGACACTTGACATGTTTATGCTATGTATCCATGAACTCTATTGGGAATGAGTGTGAGTCACAAGAGTGGGTGGATGACTGGAGTTCCATACCTTTAATTCCAATCAACACATATCAGTTTCCATGAGCATTGTAATTTATAGATATGGCATTGTCACATGACTTTGACCATGTATCTGATCTAGTGTAACCAGGTATAATATTATTAATTATGTATTATTTAATCCCATTATTTATCTTCATATATTGTCATTAATTTTTTTTTGTGATACAAGGCATGTTTTTATAGTTATTGCAGATGAGGAAAATGAAGAGAGGATAAATTACTACTTATGTCGGTGTGTAGAGGAAAAGAAAAAATTGACTTCCACAATCATAGATGGAGAAAACATTGAGTATCCTAATGGGTTTGTGGTAGTCACTATAACTTGGCTTTGATGATATCTAATCAAAAATTTAGATATATGGTTGTTTGAAGACTTTGAAACACATAGGAAGATATTGCACTATTCAAATTTGGTTCTTGCAATGAATATTCAATTAAGAAAATATCATGGGAGGCCATTAAATAGGAATCTATGGAAAGTTCTTGAGGTCAAAACATGAAGCTATTATTGCTACTATCAAGATTAGAGCATATCTTAATGGTTTGAGGGATTGATATGTGTAGGTATGTTGACTTCTAAAATGTAGATATAATCAATTTTACCAAATTTTGATGATTTTGTATGTAGTGTATATAAATTTCATTTTTAATTACTTATTAATAATTTTTTGTAGGTTGGTGGTGTCATATAAGCTTTTACCTTCACGTGGTTGCACTATTAGTAAAGAATTTCATATTCTTGAATCTAAGAGAAGATCAAACTAAAATTTCTTAACATTTATCTTTGAAATGAGGTTGCCCTGAATGAGGGAAGACATAGAAGGAGCATCATGGCTATTTTAAGTGTTTGATGTGGTCAAATGCCTTCATGAACCAACCTATATTTGGGGATGGTGGTCTCCTTGATTCCATTTTGATCTTGATGTGTAATAGCATTATCCAAATGAATATTAGTCCTTGAATAAGCCTTTAAAGGCATAGGGATAATCCCAAGTTTTCAATAACCAACTCAATCTTTATTCCACTTTTTTTTACACTTTTATAGTTTAGGATTAGGCCTGATTAGGCCTAATTAGGCCTTGTGTGCTTGATATAACACCTCAAATGTATGAAAACAAAAACAATCACCCTAAAACATATTTTATCCTCTTAATCATGCTAAAACACATATGATTCTAATATTTTATGAAGTTTCACCATGTAATTCAGAAAAATATTCAAGTTTTCATTTGTTGTCGAGCTTCAAGGATAATGTATGACAGGACTAGAAAGAGAATTTTATATATATATGGAGAAAAATATCATTTCAAACCTCATTCCAATGCCAAAATTTATGTTTTTAGATTATCCAACTTTTATTTTTAGACACTTAAGGTTGATCATGTATGGATTTGCTCAGATTACAAGATTTGCTTAAAATTGGTTCTCTTAATTGCTCAAAACAACAAGCAGGATATTTATGAATAATTTTTTAACTTGAAAAAATTTTAAGTTTAAGACCTAAAATTGACTTCTAAAACTCTATATGAACATCCCTCAACTTTTTTATTTTGAAACCAAGGCTTGATAATGCACGGTTTGTTCCCGACTATAGGCTTTGCATGAATTTTAATGTATAAAACCCTATTTTAGCAAGATTCAACCAAAAAAAATATTATCAAATATGAGTCTTCAATGTCACAAGAACTAAAATAATCCAAAATCACCTTTTCATTTTATTTATGAACCTTACTAATATGCATGAATTGATCAAACATCGAGAATGTGTCAAGCATATAAAGACTAGCACATAAAGTTTTGAGCTAGATTTTTTGTGTTTTATCTCTCCTCAGGTACACCATGGACATCAAACCACTTAAAAAATTTATAAAATGGAATGGCATATCTTCAATCCAAATTTCAAGTCATTTGGATCTATAAAACCCAAGGTATGGCCCTTCATGTATTAGGAAGGTTGTTCTTGAGGTTGGAATGGGTGATGCATTTGTCGATCGGGCATGATGGGAGGACAAAAATGATGTCCTAGATGTTATCCACACATTTGGACATATTGGTAGTACCATTTTGTAATGAATAAGCACCAAAAAAAGAGTTCTTGAATAACAACTCCAACTTTTACAACATTTGTTGATAGTGTTTATGTCCTCCTGAACAATAGTGAAAATATATTTCTAGGTGGACTTGGATGTCAGAGTCATAGAAACACATGTAAGTTGCATATATAGACATGATCAAATGGATATATTTTCACCTGTGGGTCCCTAAGTTAAAAATGCATGTTGGAAATGAGAAGTTGTCTCTTCACTACCAAAAAGTTGCATTTTAGGACCCATCACTATAACTAATGCCATGAATTACTCTTGAAGGTTCAGCCAAAGTGATCAAGGGTGAAATAATATTTTTTGGACACCCATAGGAAGGATCTTATAGTTCATTTAAATTACTTATGGTTTATATTCTATGCACATGTGAAGTTACACTAAAATTTTGTATATTTCTCATATTGAGAAGGTCATTCTTGAGGCTAGAATGGGTGGTGGGTTTGTCGACTAAGCATGATGGGAGGATAATAACATGGTCCTAGACATTATTCACCCATTTTTATGTGTTATAAGTTCCAGTTTTGAATGAAGAACCACCAAAAATGGAGTTCTCAAATAATAACTCCAACTTTGACAACATTTATTGTTAGTGTTTGCATCCTCCTAAATAGTAGTGAAAATGTATTTATAGGGGAACTTGGCTATTAGAGTCATGAAAAAATATGTAATTCACTTATATAGATGTGATAAAATGGATTTATTTTCACCTAGGGGTCTTGGATGTAAAAATGCCTATTGGTTGAAGCTCGAGAATTTTTCTCTTCATCACCAAAAAGTTGCATTTCAAACCCCGTCACTACAACTTATGCCATGAATTACTATCAAAGGTTCATCCAATGTGATCCAGGATACAAGAATATTTTTTAGACACCCAAATGAGGGATCTTATGGTTCATTGAAATGAATTATGGATTCTGTTCTATGCACATGTTAAGTTACATAAAATTCTATAATTTTCTTGTATTGGGAAGGTCGTTCTTGAGGCCAGAATGGGTGGTGGGTTTGTCGATCGAGAATGATGGGAGGATAAGAAAATGGACCTAGATGTTAGCACATATATGGATGTGTTATCACTGATAGCTTGTATTGAATAACCACCAAAAATGGAGTTTTTAAATAACAACTCCAACTTTGACAATATTTATTATTAGTGCTTTCATCTTCTTGAATAGTAGTGCAAATGTATTTTTGGGTGGACTTGGACATGTGGGTCATGAAAACATGTGTAATTCACCTATCCAAATGTGATCCAATGGATATATTTTTACTTGGGGGTCTTGGAGGTAAAAATTCTTGTTGGATCTTGAGAAGTTGAGTATACAATGGGAAATACAACACATCTACAAATCAATCCTAGTTTAGATAAGATAGATCCTACTTACACTTTTGATTAGGGATACATTAGATAATCAGGGTCATGACCAATATAGATCTACTAGACCTAGACAAGGGATCTCTTACGATAATAATATCACTAAGGAGGGTTCTAAACCCTCTAGTCAAGCAAAACTATGCAATAACCCTAATTAGGTCCTATGTTTTCATATTCACTAAACTAATAACAAGTAAATCAAAATCTAATCTAGTGCTCACCACATCTTGTGGCACAAAGTGGGGGTAATAAACATGAAAATTAAACATGCATATAATACATATACTCATGTAAATGTATATGGAATCCTCATACATGGAAGAGAAGTACAAATGCATATCTATCTACTCTTACAAAGGAGGAATAAAGTTAAGAATACTTATCTTTGAAGATGAGCCCATCGAGCCTCAATATCTCCCTTGGCCAAGGTGATTTTTAAGAGGTTCTTGTGGTATGTAAGGATGAAAAGGATAAATCAAATCTAGACTACACAACCTATCAATTAATCCAAAATATTTCTCCACAAGACAAGATCCGTATCTCCAAAGAAATTATGAAACCCTAAGCTTGTTCCTCAAGTAGAATGGTGAATAAGCAAATGTACAATATATCTTACTTATTCTCTAATTAATAAATGATGGAAATGAATGTGTTTATGTAGGTGTATCTAACCCTAAACCCTTTTGAAATTTTTAGCTAATAAGGTCGACCCATTCGACCTAGTATTGTAAATGACAAAAATTAACTAGGTCATAGACTAAGTCGACCAGGGGCAGACTTAGACCCTAATAATTTTGTCAATAAGAATATAAGGTCTATGTGGTTGACATAGTCATGTAGACTATCAAAAAGGGGTTTAGGTTAGGAAAAGGGCTAATAAAGGTGGAAAATGACTAGAGGAGGGTTCAAAATAGGAGGCTAAGCTTAGGGGAATGGTTTTTAGGAGACAAGTGTGTTGATAGCAAGTGGTAAAAGGGAAAACAATCTTATGAAGCACCAATGGTCTACCCACCCCTTTCCCAATGCACCCCTTAGGGTATGCACTCAAAGAGATTGAGACTCGATGGGTTTTTGTAAGATAAAAAGTGTCAGTAATTGATAAAAGTTTAAAAATATTATATGTATACATATGCTCCACTCAAAACTCATCACGTATCATGTAGGTGAAACAGGAGATGGTGCTTTAGGAAGAGAACATGATGACACATAATAATGATGCTAAATAAAGTGCAATAAGGAGTAATAAGATAAATGAAAGGATAAAATTAAAAAACACGTACCTTTACTTACCTTAGTGTTGTAGATAAAGAAGGAAACATATGAAATGTGAAGGTGTCCAATGTGAAGAACATTAGGCAAACCTATAGAAATTAGCAAAAAAGAGTGAAAAATAAAAAAAATTCAAAATATTCATATAATAGGTAGAAATATTCTCTATGAAATCAAGATTCTAGAACATTTTATGGTTTGGAAAAAGAGTTAGTAGAAATAAAGATATGATCAAAACAAGGAATATGACGGTAAATTTTTGAAGGGTAAATAATTCTGAATGATAAATATAAATAGGGTGAAAAATAATTCATTTGTTATTATTTACTATTTTAAGAAAAATAGAGCTCTGAGAGACCTAGTGAGAGCCTAGAGAGCCAGGATGATGAGGAGATAATCGCTGAGATGGGGAGGATGCATAGCAGCTATAATGAGTGCAGTGCAGGTAAGTAATTGAAATTTTCAATTTTTTGAGAATTTTTATTTAAAATTAAGTGTTTTATATAAATTTGATAATTATGCAAAATCTAGATATTAAAATGAACCCTAGGAAAATTATAGGGACACTAGGGGTCAAACGAGGTATTGCGTACGAAGGAGTCAGAGCAATAAATGCCCAAGGCATTTATGGAAATTAGTAAAAAAGTCATCATAATAAATGAATAAGGTCAACAAGGTTGACTTATTTTATAGAAGACAAAAATTTAGAGGTTGGCATAGTACTATGTGGCTGACTTAGTTTGTTTAGGAAGGGGGATGACATAATACTATGTGGTCGACTTAGTGGTTTCTAAAGTGGCCAATTTAGTATTGTTGGGTAGAAAGAAGGTTGATTTAGTAATGTAAGTCCAAGGGTGGCCAACTTAGTACTATATGGATGACTTATTTGTTTCTTAAGTGTCTGATATAGTAATGCAAGAAAAAAAAGGGTCAATATAGTACTATTAAGCCATAGGGTGGCTGACTTAGTACTAAAAAGGTTGATGTAGTTTGGAATAGGTCAATTTTGTTTAAAATGAATAAATTAAAGCAAACCAGTTTATTTTTATGAAATTTATAAGAATATATTTTGATTATGAGTGACATGGAGATCTAATACAACCTTTGTTGTTTGATATTTTGTAGAGATGTCAAAGATTTTGGTGATTGGTTGATGCTTCATGGTTAGCTGATTTATTGGAGTGCTTGACAGATGTGGATAGAGCTAGATTGGTTACATTGGGTTTGGGAGACATCATGGAGATGAGGCACATCCCACTGAGTGTTGATTTTTTTGTCATGTTTGTCAGAGCATGAGAAGAGTTAACCAACACTTTTAGATGGGTGGTGGATGGGGATACCATAGAGGTACGTATCACATTAGAGGATGTCCATGAATTGCTTAGACTACCTGTAGGGGGACACCAGTAATCACAAGGATACTGGATGATCTAGAGGAGAGATAAGTACTATCCTGGTGGATGACATGCTCAGATAGGATCTACCCAAGACTGAGCGTGAATTTTTTTGATGTGTTTATTACATAGATTTTAGATATCTAGAAGGCTATGATAGGACTTGTGATAGTATGAGTTTTGTGTCACAATTTAGACAACAAGGTACCATTATATATGATAGCCTTATGTCAGTCTATTTTGGATCAGAGAGCACTCAATGAATTGGGGTCTATCATCTAGGTTCACCTCATGTACGATATATATGGGATGTTTTCCAGAGTATAAAATGCCATAAGACTAATGGTATTATTAAGCACCTTGATATATGAGAGGTTCCTAATGTATCATCCAGTTGGGTTATCATATATGGTCGATGATTGGCTACATCAAATTGTGTGATGGAGATAAGATCAGGTGGTGTGGACTATGCCCCACATGTCAACATTATAAATATTCATATAAAGAGACATCATGTGGTATCTATATGCACATATTATGATTATTTGGCTGAGTTAGGTGACTGTGACACTAGGGTAGGCATGAGTGTGGATCATGGGCCATTATACCTAGTGGGTAGAGTAACAACCAGTGGCATGCTTTCTAGGATAGTTAAGACTCCCACACTTGGTGGCTCCTATAGTGGTGACCATATTTTGGGCACAACATGTGAGAGAGATGAGGGGGAGAGGAGGATAAAGAGTGTGAATCAAGGGATTGGAGATTAGATCGTAGTTTATGAGACCATGGGTTGGTCAAGCATGATAGCTGACAATTTGAGGAAGAGAGGGCATACATGTGGATGTAAGGGTAAAAAAAGTACCATATTTAGTACCACAAGAGGAGGAATAGTGACCACCTCAATCTCACCAACAATGGATATGCTAGTGATAGGATCAGGTACAAAGGGTGGTTATCCAGGATAACCTATCAGTTGGCCTAGGATAGAGCTAGTTGGTAGAGGCACCATTGAGGAGGGTCCTAACGTCAGAATGGGTGTTGACTCCAAGTTTTGATTTAATTAGGTGTCCAATAGATGAGGTGCTCAAGGGATGAGCTAATGGAGAGACTATACTTGAAAGATGAGCAGATGCAGAGATAGTGTTTGGTGACACCAGGATAGGTAAGAAATGTTATAATTGTTAATTTTTTTTATGATAGAATACTAGTTGTAGATGATTGTAGATAGATCACTATTGATATGTATATGGGATCAAATATCTATCTATTTTGAATTTTGTAGATCCTATGATCGATGATATCAGATGGGGATCCTTGGTTATGGGAGTGCACCATGATATTTTGGATGGGGTGATGACACCATATAACCCCATCATGCTAGAAAATCATGTGGTACCATCTTCCCCCACTTAGGCAAGATGGTTTAGACTAGTACGAGAGGTTGTGAGGTAGCTACAGGCATGTGAGTATGGATTACAACCACCAATAGGGGTGGGAATGGGAGAATCATATGCTTGGCAGGTCTTGGCTTAGGAGAGAGTCACCCACATGGCTATCACTATCTATTTGGAATAGGTATATGCCCAGGTGGCCAACTCACATGGATAAGTAGTAAGATTGAGATCTCAAACAGCCTCATTATATCACATTATATAAAGGGGATAGTCTAAGGCATCTATTGGTAGCATTATATAGGCCCCAAGATAGACATGATAGAGCCTAGCCATAGAGCTAGAGTGATGTATTTTTGTACTCTTTGTATGAAAAAACATGATATATATAGAGAGATATTGTTTTGACAATTGCATGTTAATCTTATGGGTTATATTTTGGTTATGGTTGTGGATGCATGGATATATTTCTTTTTAGCACATGTATTTTGATTTTGTTGTATATGTTATAGGAAATATATGTGTGGTGTTTTATTTTCTTAGCATTATGTAGTACACATGCATGGTTAAAAAGAAACATGCAAAAAGATTTGAAAAATTATAATTAATCAACAACAAATGCACTACACACTATATCATGATGGGAAATGTGTAAGAGCAAAAGATGACTAAGTATAATAAACCAAAGAGTGGTAAACAAGAGGTAAAAATGTTTTTAAACCATGAAAAAGAATGGCACCAAATTAAAACAAGGAAAATCATACTAAATCACATTGGGAATTATGAAAATAATGTAATAGAATGGAAAACATGTGAAAGGATAATGGTATAAAAATAGATTAATTAATTTAATCAATCATAATAAATCATGTTGGGAAGTATAAAAGAGAAAAAAAATTGGTAATGGTCTTAAATTAATCATACTAATTCAAGTTGGGAAATATGAAAAACTTAAGAAAAATGGTTAGACTCTTACATACAATCATAAAATAAGAAGATAGAAGATGAAAGATTAATGAAGTAAGCATAAAACATAATAAATCAAGATGGAAAGCATGTAAATGACGTGTAACTCATAATCATTCACATCTTATCTTAACTTTGACATGTAATTTTGTTGTGACTTGGATATTGGAAAATTTTGTGAGGAAGGCTAGGTCCTATCCATGGTCTTAGACTACAACTCACAAAGGGAACACCAATGAGGTGGAAATAATGTGAAAATATGATAAAAGGAGATGTTTAGAATGGTAATGTGAAAATTTTGGTAATTTGTGAGGAAGAATAGGTCATATCCATGGTCTTACACTACAACTCACAAATGAAATCCCTAGAAAGAGTGATTAGTGAACAAAACAATATTTCTCTAGTGGAAATATTAAGGTTGTATGGAGTGAAAAAGGGGATGTAAGAAGTATAATGTAGGCATATTATGAGAAGACCTTAGGAGACATGAGGCACACTAAGGACATGAGAAGACACTAAGTGACTAAAGACCATCAATATATAGAGGATACTTGTTTTCTATAGGAACAAAGTTGTGTAGGCAAATAAGTGTGATACTAAGATCAACTCATGTTTTTTTGTTTTGAACAATAAAATAAAAATGGACCTACCTTCCCATGATGTGTTCCCCATTCCTTAGGACCCCTTACAGAGTTGTCGCTATACTGTGAGGATTGGGTACTTGCATGAGAAAGTAGGTAGCACTAAAAGATGTTTTTTATTATCCTTCTCTAATGTATTGGCCTACCATACCCCAATGGACCTCGACTCTATCATGAGGCCAACTATGGAGTTTGAGATTTTATTTAGAGAAATATGTGCTTAAAATCAAGTCTTTTAATGTGATTTGACTTTTGAAACTTTTGAATGTTGTCTTTTATATCATTGTCTTTTGTTAAATGGTTTGGATTTTGAATGCTTATAGATTTGAATATTCCTCCTCCATACGGACTTGGAATGACCAATCATGAGAGATAGAGTGATACACATAAATGAGCTTTAGGCTTTGGCTAAATAAAGCTAAGTATCTAAAGATATGACTGACTAGAACACTTAGGCTTAAATATAAACCAACATGTTATCTTAAGTATCAACCATGTGTATGCTTAGTTTATGAATGGTAATAAAGGGGAATAAGGGGAGATCCAAATTGGAATGGTAAAAAGATATTATAATGAGATGAATTGTTTGCTAACTGATCACATAGTAAATGATGAATGACTAAAGGGACCAAGGTTTGTAAAACAAAGTCACAATAACAATTATCCATGTTTATAGAGATAAGATAGAAAACAATCATGAAAAATAACAAGGTAACCATAGAAAATGAATGCAATAAGGATAGGTATGTAACTATGAAAAAGGATCCATAAGAGAACATAAGAATAATAATGATATCATAAGCAACATATAGTGTGAAACAAAAGTCACCATGTAAGACAGATAAGAATCTGACACAATGTTAGATGATTAAAAATAGATAAATGTAGAATTGGAACACACATCCAAGGAAAATGAGAAAATAAATGTAAAAACACCATGTTTTTTCTCATAAGTACTAATATATTTATCCACACACATTATCCTTAACACCCGATAAGTCTTCTTTGAAGTTGATTATGAACTGTAGCCGAAGTCTCATCAATCTTTAGGGAAAGTTGAGAAAATACTTTGCATCAAATATCCTCACTAGAAAATATAGGAATGCCTAAAGGATCATGCTGATGAGGGCTATCATGTATGGGATGCTCGGAATAAGGCATGCAAATGAATTCTATAGGAGATGAAGGGGTTACTGGTGGAGAAGGTGCCACCAAGGAAGGAAGATCTATGGATGAGGGACTCATGGGTGGAGAAATAGTAGGTGGAAAAGGGACCACAAATGGTGGAGCCATAGGGGAAGAAGGGAGAGCCTTCTTGTGATGGTGACCTATGGGAGTAAGGGTAGTAGGTCCAAGAATGGTTATGAGGTGATCTTTGAGATGTTGAAGGATGTGGCATTGATCAGTGTGATGTATACCACATTGATGAAAGAGACAATATACCTCTCCATATTTGGGAAGATATTTGAGTAATACTTTTGGGGGAGGTATAACCTTGTATGTGGGATAAAGAGTGGTGGGATGTAAGGTATCGATATATTGTTGAATCTTATGATAATGTGTGGAGGAATGATTATATGTGACATAAAAGCAATAGACATGCTTTTGAGTAGACTTGGTAGATGTAATCATATGAGGAGTGAAAATGAAAGTTGAGGAAGATTGGTATAATGAACAGTCTCTAGTCCAATGACCATTAATTTTGTGAATATCATAATATGGCTGATCAGCCCATTTGGTGGGCAAAAGAGCAAGTTTTGGTAAGGGGAGTAAACCATCACCAAGGGAAGGTGGAGATGGTGGAGAAACTGGGCAAGGCTCAACTGAAGGAGCCATAGGATTGAAAATAGGAAGAGACTCAGCTATAGAGGGAGTGGGAATAGGATCAAAATAAGGATTTTCTGAGGGAGGGGCAGGATGCACAGAAGGTTGAAGGATAGTCACAAGCATCTTAGTGATAATTCAGCTATAAGGACCTTGGTATCTGGCAAAGTGATAGGGACCAGTCATATCATGATCCATAAGCATACTCCTATGAGGTTCTTCAAAAAATAAAGGTGTGTGCACCATCTGTACCCTCTAATCAAGAGGGAAAATGCTAAAATTAGGAATGATATAGGATGAAATGCTAGAAGATATATTGAAATATTGAATCAAAGAGGAATGATAATGAATAATTTTAGCATCACATGCCTAAATAAGACCTCTTAAGAATGAATCATCTAAGGTATATATATCATCATAATCAGGTGTATGAAGATCAATGGTATAGGTAGGTATGACCTGATCATCTTATGTGGTGTGATGAATGGAATGTTGAGTCTTAGTTAAGACAATAGGTATATCATCACAAGGTGGTTGATAGTAATGAGGTTGTAAAGAAAGGGGAAGTTAAGAAATGAGATGAGGTGAGAGATTTGAGGTTTTAATCTTGAGATTGATCTTGTCAAGCTCATCATCATCATAATCTAGGAGGTTAGGGGGCATATTCTTGATGAGTTCGAGGTGACCATTATAAACTTAGATGGAATTGATAGGAAAATTAAACCATTGAGATTCATGAAATGGAAAAATTGGCAAGGGTTCAAGGGTAAGAAACTTGAAAACACCATGGTCTTAGAATTGTTCAAAATTCTAAGGATTAGTGTCACCTTGAATCTTATAGATGGATCTATTATCATAAAATTTTACACTTTGACAAGCGAAAGAGGCAACTACTCTCATGCAATGAGTTCATGGCCTACCAAGCATAATTTTATAGGATAAAGGAAAGTTTAAGATCATCACCTTCATGTGAAAGGTGATAGGTGGGACAGTAATGGGGAGCCACACACAACCTAGAGGAAGCATTTGCCTTCGGTCATAGTCTTGGCATGTATCACATGTGGACTTAAGATTACATTTAGAATATCTTAGTGTTTTGATAAAATTGAGAGAGGCAACACAAGTTCCAAAACCCTCATCAATCAAGGTATGCTTAATTTGGATATTATTAATTTAGACACTAATAAATAGAGGAGGATCATCTACGTGAAAAAAAATCTCATCAAGGATCATAAAATAAATGGGGAATTTGAGGGAAAGAGAAGTGTCCATTGTTTCATCGACATGTATGGACAATTTTTCACATTTTTGTAAAATGCTATCTTCTAATCTTGATAAGGTGGTTTTTAATCCTACTAGGGGAGGATGAGGGATGTTTATTTTGAACAAAAGATGCATAAGATGATTACAATGATGCAAAGAGGTTTGTATAAGTTAGAGAAATGGGATTTGAGATGGGAGATTAGTGAGTTCCATGATAAGATCTCATTCATCATAACCCATAAGGGGACTATTAGAGAGAGGTACATAGTGTTGAAGGAGGTATTCTAAAGGAGGAACTGAAGTGCATGTGAATTTATGTTGATAAGATGTGGAAGGTTTAATGGGAGGACAACTTTGAGGATTGTCATGAGAAGATGGATTAGTTGATGCAGGTTTGGTTTGAGAAGAAGTGTTGATAGAAATTTGAGTATCATTGGTGATGGGTGAATAATTTGGAGAAATGGTAGAAATGGTATGAGAAGTTTTATCCAAGAGAGGTGTTGGAATTGGTTCATCAAACGATATAAGGTTTTCTTACCCCAACTCTATTAAGTGAGTTGGAGAAGAGTCTTTGATAACATGAAATGTGAAAGGTAATTAAGGAGTGTGGATGGGATGAGGATCAATGAAGGCAACCACCCTTCACATATTAGTCATTTGACCACATTCTCTTTAAGATTTGGGTTAAGAAGACTGTCAACTTTATTGGTAGAAGGGGTGAGTTTGTCTTCATGATCTAGAAGAGGATCTTTATAGATGGTCAAATGAGCATTATCCTAGTTCAAAGCTTGAGCTTTAGTTTATGTTTCATGGGATTTGAAGGCAATGTCATTAGCCTGTTGACATTTATGAATGATAGAATGAAGGTCAAAATTGGGACTAAAAAGTAAATCCATAGCCAAATTATGAAGTTGCCTAAAAGTCTCATGAGAATGACCTGAACTAGCATGAAACCAAAAAAAATTATTGGGATCATACCAATATTTAATGAGACGAGTGGGATCAAATTCTAATGGAACCTACTTTATAAATGTTTTTGTAATTCCACTAAGGATAAATGTTTGTGAACATTAATGTTATTTGTTAAAGATAAATAAGGATTAGTAATGTGGTTATGAAGGGTAGCTTGTTTCAGAGTTTGGTTGGGAACAACTTGAATATTATGAATGGTATTATAAGAGTCGGTGACACCAAAATTTATAGCATAATGATTCTTATTTATTATTAACATGTGAGTACTCATAGAAGGTTAGGATGGCTCAAATTGATGCATGAGGAAATCTTGATGCTTGGCTTGGTCAATGACCTCTTCCAAAGTACATGGAGAGAGAGTATGGAGCCGATATTATAACTTGGGAAAAAGAGAATTGGTAAATAGATGAAATAGGTTATCATATATGATATTATGTTCACATTTGTTAGACAAGGTCTTCCATCATTTGATGAAATCATGTACGGTTTTGGTTTCAAGTTGCTTATAATTGATAAAATGGGCTAAGGTATTTTTAGGGAGATCATTAGTTTGGAACTCTAAGAATAGAGCATTGACTAAATATTCTAAACTAGTGATAAAATGATATTTGAGTTGGTTGAACCAAACTAAAGCATCACCCATGAGATTTTTTTCTAATAGCTTGGTAGTGGCAAAAGTATTTAACTTGACCCAATCTTTATATAGATTTCCAAATGTTTTTAAGTGGAGAGTGGGGTCAGTCAACCCATAATAAGTAATGGTAGAGGTGATACTTCCTATATCTATATTAGAAATTTGAGATGTAAGAGGTTCATTTTGAAGGTGCTTGATCATTTTGTTAACAAGGGAAAGTTGAGGGATAAGATTACCATGGGAATCCTGAAGGGGAGTTAGTGGATCATTTTGGTTATACATGCCCCATGGATCCCATTGAGGGTGGGTTTGAAGATGGATAAGGTGATTTTACATTTGCATCATTTGATTTGTATTGTTCGATTCAAAAGCATTCATTTGATTAAGAGTTTGTAATAGAATTTGATGGGTCTGAGTGGTATTATTGACATTGTGGGAAGCATTGGAATTGGTATTAGTGGCTTAGGTACCACTGTGGGTATTGGTAGTAGCTTGAGAAGAAATATTGGTGAGTGAGGCACTAGTAGCATGATTTGCTTGTGTCAAAAGATGTACTAGTAGAGGGATGAGAAAAAGCATCACTAGAAGCATAATTACCATGAGTATCAAATGATGCACTTATGGAATAATTGAGAAGAGTGGGTCTTGGAAGAGGCCCACTAGATATAGAACCTATGATGTTAGTAGAGATACCAGGCATGGAGGTGGAGTAAATCAAGGAGGAAGATGTCATGGTATGAGAAGGGGTCAAAATAGAGGGAAGAGGCTAAGAAAAAAATAAGCTAGTGTCCCCAAATCCATGTGAGAATGTGGGAGATGGTGAATGGGGATCCTCGACTTGACCACTTATCATAAGATGGTAAATAGTAGAAGGATATTTTCCTTGATGTTAAGGAAACTCATTGATGAAAAAGAGCATTTTTGGGGTAAACTCTAATTCAGGTTGATCTTCAAATGAGAAGAGAGAATTACGAAGTGAAGGGGAATGAGGAGGGGTCCCATAGTTTTTAGTGCAAGTGGATACATGCACATTACTTTCATCTAAGGCAAGAGCCACAAGATACTTATGGGAGAACCTATTAGGGTTGCTAAAATGCATCATATTTATTGAATTCAACTCAGTGTTATTTTCAAATAGGATGTTCATGATGAAGGAGAAAAATTAAGGGAGATAAAGTAAATGTAAAATCAAAGAGGTACAAGAGACAAATAAGAGTATAGAGTTGACCAAGTTGATTGATTACTATAAATAAGTTATGAAATAGTCTGATAAGGATACAAAGTTGACCAGGTTGACTTAGTAATATAGCCTAACTGACAGAAAGGAGTACAGGGTCGACTAGGTCAACTTAGTACTACAGGTTTGGAAAAATATAGTTTGATAAGAATATAGAGTCAACCAAATCAAATTATTACTATAGCCTGACTGAGAGAAAAGAGTATAGGGTTGACTAGGTCAACTTAGTACTATTAATAGGGAAAAAGACAATCTATAAGAGACTATGTTGAATAAAATGATAGTGTGCTAAAAATAGGGAAAGAATTTCTAATGTAATTTGAAGCAAGAAATAGAAGCAAAAACACAAATAAGTAGATCAATGGGAATGATCCAATTGGGGCACACAACACAAAACCTTGCACCAACGTTGGCCAATGTAAGTTTTTAAAATACAACATTTAATGAACAGAGATCAAGCAATCAACTAAAAAGTAAATGTTAACTAAGTGGTCATCTTGAGTGTTTTTAGATTATTATAAATCATTATTTTAAGTGTGATATGGAAGTTGGATGACAATAGGGAACTAGAAAATCAATATATGGATGGTTTTAGGATGTTTAGGCTAAAAGGGATCTATGTTGGCAATGGTAATAGCTTGGTATTGGGACCTACCCCCTCATTTCACAATCCCACAATGATAAGCGTGTCAGGTGCTTTGCCAATATATACCATTAACCACATGTTTATATTTGGCCAAAAAACCAAGTTAGATTCCCTCTTGGTGATGAAATCTAAGTAGGTAGGCCTTGGAAAGATAAATGTTTAATGTGTTTTGAATATTTTATGATTTGGTAGTGTGTGTAAAAAGAGAAAATAGTGAAATTACATGGTATATTGATAAACCACCTAATTATACTATGTGAGCTACTTCTAAGCATGCAAACAATTGAAAATGAAAGTGTGAATTAATTATTAGCATATAGAATAAAGAAGAGAACTTATAGCATCTGGAATTGGTTTTACAACATTTATAGAAGCATAGATTGTATGTAAAGTTTTCTAAGTGTGCATTTTTCCAAAATAAAGTGCAATATCTAGGACATATTATCTTTGCATATGGTATTTCAGTAGATCTAGTAAAGATAAGAGCCATTATAGAGTGGTTGACACCAAATAATGTGCATGAGGGAAGAAGTTTTATGAGATTAGATGGCTATTACAAGAAATTCATTCTAAATTATCTAAGATAGCTAATTTGATTACCTCTCTTCAATGAAAAATTCAAAGTTTCATCAAATCAGATAAGTGTGAGGTAGCCTTTTAGGACCTAAAAAGGAGGCTTACTTCAGCACTAGTGCTAAGAGTTCTCGACCCTAACAGTCAATTCTAAATGATCACCGATGCATTTGGGGATGGACTTGGAGGAGTTCTTATGCAGGGTGGTTCAATGGTAGCCTATGAGTCAAGGAAACTAAAGCCATATGAGGTGAATTATGCCTTTCATGACCTATAACTTGTGAAAATTATGCATGCTTTATAATTTTGGAGGCATTATCTATTGGAAAATCCATTTGAGCTCAAGACTGATAACTTAGGACTCAAGAACATCTTCACCCAACCAAATTTGAATGTTCAGCAAAGATGATGGTTAGAGTTATTATCTAACTATGATTTCAATATTACCTATATCAAATTTAAGGAGAACATAGTAGTTGGTGTTCAAAGTTGTAGAAGGTACATAGCAGTCGAGGTTACTATCAAGAGTACTCTCAGAGATCAAGTGATCAAATTCTCATTGGGAGATGAATTATATGATCAGGGCAAGAAAGCATTGTCTAAAAATGCTCAAAATCCAAAGTTTAATGGATTTAGAATAGAGAATGATAATTTTTTTAGTATAATAGTAGGATGTATGTATCAAATAAAGAGAATCTAAGGAGCACATTACTAAAAGAATTACATAATTCCCCATATTCAGGACTTCTAAGAGTAACCAAGCTCATGGCTGAGCTTAGACCATTGTATTTCTATAAAATAATCAAGAGAGATGCAGTAGATTTTATGTCTCATTATCTAAAATGTCAATATGTGAAATTTGAACATGCTCATCTGATTGGATTGTTATATCAAAAAAAATACCGAAATGGAAGTGGCAGGTAATCAATATAGAATTTGTCCAAGGTTTGTCATTATCATGGAACATGCATGACATGATCTTAGTGGTAGTTGACAAACTAACCAAGGTAGCTCACTTTATACTGGGAAATTTGACTAATGATGTACTTACTCTTGTGAAGAGATTCATGAAGGAAGTGTATCAATTACATGGTTTAGTAGAGAATATTATTTGAGATTGTGATTTAAAGATGACTTCTAGATTTTGGCTGACTCTGAATTCAGCTCTAAGTACTCAATTAAACTTTAGCACTGCATATCACCCATAAATTGATGGATAGATAGAGTGAGTTAATCAGATTTTAGAAGATCTCCTTCATACGTATTGCATGGATCAACAATACAAGTGGGAAGAGAAAATTGAATTGGTTCAGTTTGATTAAAACAACTCATATCAATCAACATTGAAGATGGCTCTATTTGAGGCATTATAAGGAAGGAGATATAGAACACCAATCAGTTAGGACAGGTTGGAAGACAAGGTAGTCTTTGGACCTGAGATGCTTTTAGAAATGGAAGAGCAAGTTAGGATAATCAGGCAAAGGTTGGTCGAGGTTCTTGATAGATAGAAAATTTATGATGATCTAAAGAGAACATCTAGGCAATTTCATGTAGGTGATAAAGTGTTTTTATGAATTAAGCCTTAGAAAAGCTTGACTAAATTCGAGAAGTCAGTGAAACTTTCACCAAGATATGTGGGACCCTTCAAGGTTTTGCAAGTGGTCAATCCTATAGTATATAGACTTACATTACCACCATTTCTATCTCTTTTTCATAATGTCATCCATGTGTCTTATCTTAAAAAGTATATAGCTGATCCTTCACATGTGTTGGATTAGATTGCTTTGCAGGTTCTAGATCCTGGGGTGGTCATGGTAGAACCAATCAGGTAATTGACACTCACAAACTTTATTTACATAATAGATAAGTGTCATAGTGCAAGGTCATGTGGGACCAATACTCTAAGGATAGTTCCACTTGAGAGGACTATGATGAGTTTTATAAGCTATTTTCACATTTTTTTACTTAATTTATTGTTGCATATTAGTTTATGTTTCTGCTAAACAATGTTTTAAATTCATAACTTATGTTTGAATAAATGTCATCGAGATGATGACCAAATTTAGGGGGAAAGGATGTCACATATTGATTTCTCTCTAAGCTAAATAACATGTTTAATTCATAGATTATTGTGGTTGGTTAGTTTATTAACTAATATTTGTTTAATATTGATGGCATATGTTGATTTTGGGGCAGTTGTGATGCTTAATTTACATGATTAGATGTTATGAGTTAGTGATAATTTTATATTATGTACTTTATGATCATGTTTGATTATTTTACAACAATATTTTATGGATATAATGATGTTTTGGGCTAACTACCTTTATTAGCATGAGGTGGATGCAGGACAAATTCTTCCCTCAGATCATGATGTAAGGAGAGTATCATCAGAGAGGATGGTTAGATGGAGACATTGAGGGTCAACATAGAATGAATCCGTAAACCCTTACACACACCACTTAGTATATTATGTTTCATAATTAGTTGGTTGATATGGATAACATAGTATGTTTTGTGTACTTTTCTCTTAGGTGATAGTTAATAAATTTTCTAGTATGATTTTGATTTTTGGTAATGAACGTGTTATTTCATTGAGTATTTTCATTAGTTTATTGAATGTGTTAGCTTATCTTATATGATGCATTTGTTTGACATAATAGTTGACTAAAATGAGTAAATTTGTATATATAGTAATCATTAAAAATTATAGATAGATTCTATTCTTATTTATTTACAGATTTAGATAATAATAATTAAAAATTATTATGATTATATATATGCTATCTATATGTCAAAAGTTATAAATAAAATTGTTTTTTAATATATTATATTTGATTAACTAATGACCTACGGTTTGATCTCTAATATATATGAATACATTCTTTTAATTTTTGAGTGATTTTAATAAATCATTGTGTTGTTATATATGTTAGTGGATGAGAATAGTGATGTAGAACTATAAACTAAGGGTATTGTCATGCAATATAATCATTCTTCTATTTTTTTTGGTCGAGGGTCATTGCATGGGAATACATTGGCAATCGACTAGTTTAAAGACTTTACATGGAATAAACATGGAGACTATTTTGATTAAGGTTTAGTTGGTCGATAAAGTCATTATCATGTAGATTTTATAAAGAATTTGAAATGATTAAATAGGTATTTGGAAGAAGGATCAAGATGATTAGGTTACTAATCATCTGATGATTAGGTTACTAATCATCTAATGATTATGGTTAAGCTGAATTTTTGGGAAAAATATGGGGTTCACTGTGTGTCTACATGGTGGCGAATGAAAAAATAATGAATGGTTTTGTTGAGTTATTTGGGCATGCATTTATGCAATCAGATTAATTACCATGCTTGAAGGAGAAGGAAATGTTGAGTAGGTTGAGGAAAAAAATAAAAATAAAAGAGAGAAGGGTTGTGGGGGACACGTCACTACACATAGAGGAGATATTCTAAAGAAAAGAAGAGATAGTGAAAGAAAGGAGGAAGGAATGTTTTTGGCTCATTAGCATACTTCTAGGTTGGTTATGTATTTCAATTCCTATGTGGACTATATTGAAATGCTTTACAAATTAGTCTGGTCACTGGGTATTCTTTGTATTTAGCATAGACATAAAATGGGTATATACAGGGGCTTGTGGAAGACTTGGCCTCCATATAACCTTATATCCACTTAGGGTGACTTGAGAATATTGTGGTAGAGTTTTGGGTTTTGGCCATTGTTGTTATTGGCTTTTATAAAATCTATCTTAATCTCCTCTTGCTAATTTGAATAACATTATTTAGTCTTGAAATATTATTCTCTTATATGTGTATATATAATGTGGCTCACTTCGAACCAGTTGTTATATATTCATATTTGGAGATAGGGATAAACGTGGGTTGGTATGTGTCTTTGACTCTGTAAACCTATTAATCTTTTATTGATATAAATATAAGGGTTTCCTTGTACTAAATTAGACTATGTAATATATACACAAATATAAATATATATGTATAAACTCAGATGATGCTCTCAGATATATGTATGTGTCTTTGACTCTGTAAACCTATTCATCTTTTATTGATATAAATATAAGGGTTTCCTTGTACTAAATTAGACTATGTAATATATACACAAATATAAATATATATGTATATACTCAAATGATGCTCTCAGATAGATTTGATAGAGTACACACACACATGTATATACATGAGTATTTTTGGGAAAATACAAAGGTTTGCAATTGAAACATAGAAAGATTTAAATACATTGGCTGTATGAAGTTTGTATAGAAGGAATGGACATATGTGGGGTTTGAATGGAAATTAGTTGATTATTTTTTCAACAAGTTCACCAATTTTTATTATGTGTTTTTATCTGAATCTACGTAGAGGTCGAACACGTATTTGATTCTTGTTTTGTTTTATCATAACAATTCAGGTTCAGACATATTTTATGAATACCTAGGTTCAATTTTATAAGTGTATGTTTGTTATTTAAAACATGACTCCATAAACAAAATTATATTCAAAGGTTTAAATCAACTAATGGAATGTATAACATAAATACATGTGTATCAAACATGACTACGTATTAAATGGACCTATATAAGATGTGTATGTTTAGTCTGTAGAAAGGTTGGGTATACAAGATTCCAATAATGCATTTTACATAGTATATATTAGGCTAAGTCTGAGTATCCATATACTCGACTGTGTTGTTGTTGTTTTAGATGTGACTGTGTATAAAGACATATACTACAACTATACTTTTATACAAGTATGTAACCAACTGAGTATAGTTGGCTGAGTGTTTGAATTTGTATGAAATGTCAAATTTAAATCTATTAATTGTGCATTGATTTAAAAAGGAATATGGTCAATTGGTACTATGTACGAAATCTTGTAGGTTTCATAAGAACAAGTATTTTAGTTTCATTTCATTTAAATATATAGATATGGGACTACTTATTTAAATAGATAACTATACACTGAGTATACAGAATACTTTGAGATAATCGATAGTGGATGTCATCTTAAGTATACTGCATACAAAATGGTAGTTAATCACTATTGAATATATATATATATATATATATATATATATATATATATATATATATATATATATATATATATATATATATATATATATATATATATATATATATATATATATATATATATATATATATATATATATATATATATTGGTAAAAATGTACAGTAGTGGATTGTATTAAATCAAATTTGGCTATATCAGTTATATATACATGTATTTTATATACTCAGTTGTGTTGTGCATTATTACCATGTGGTGAATGAATGATTGTTATAAATAAAGTATTTAAAATATTGAATATTTAAATGCTTGTTCATATTTAGTTAGTATAAAAGCATTAGACTGTTTAAATATAAAGCATATATTGTATTTATGAGTTTAAATATAGAACATATTTGTATGTTATGGACTGGTTGTTATATGTGGAATATGGATAATTTATTAGCTAGGATTATAATATTATTTCATGGAAAAATTATATATATGTTGCTTAGTGGATAAAGTAACTGGCGGTCTAGATTCTCATTACCTGGATGGTATGATATATTGAGGATTGTTTTTATATTTGGTTTATTATTTGTAATAAACTTCATGCTTAGATTCTATTCACTTCATTTGACAGACTAAATAAATGTTTATGATATTTTTGTATTTAGCATAATTTTAATTAGCTAAAGTGAAATATGAAGATTAAATCATTGATTTTTGTATTATTATTATTTTTACTGAATCTCGCATTTAGGACTGTCATTAAGTAGTGGATGGATTCCATTGGTTTAATTAGAGCCATCAATGTAAGATAAGGTGTAATCTGATCAAGTAGTGTGTATGAATTTGACTGATCCTAGAGATCATTTATTATTAAAAAATATTTGGCCAAAGTAATGTTTGATAAACATTGTCATTTCATATGTTGATATAATTTTCATATTTGTGTGATATCATATTAGAATGGATCTATTTATAATACACATTATGTATTAGATATCTTTGAAACATAGGTTTTGGTTTATTATTCTAGATTTTCGTATTGTCATTATCTACCCATCCATGAAGAGAGGGCCATCCCATTGTTTGAGAGATAGTGCAAGGGATCTATGATTCGTGGTTAGTGTGAAAAATCACTCGGGTGATGCTCTCCCTCTCAGATGGAGTACTATATTTGAGATTACGAGTTTGAGATTACATATTGATACTAGAGTCATGGATACTCTGCTCAGAGGACTTTGTATCATGTTTTATCATTTATAATATTTTATGGTATGCTAAAAATCGTAATAATTATACATTGTACTTATATAGCATAGATTTTAATATGGTAATAATAGTGGCTAAATTAGTACTATTTCAATTATGATGTAATGCAGTATTTGCAATTATTTGGTATTGTTCTAGATTTCTATATTTGTTCATGGTGATCCTTAGCTAAGAGGATTAGCTAAAAACCTTTATGGTTAACTATATTAATATATTTAATTGAAGATCACTAGTTAGGTTTATCGTGGTGAAATCTATATGTTGAATATGTGTATTTAATTTTAAAAAAAAATATTCCAATATTTCGATAAAACCCAGTGGGTTTGTTACACATAGTGACATGGCAAAAACCCCACATGAATACATTTTTTCTAGACTCCAAGTGGTCATTGTCCTTATAATTTATGATGCCACTCAAAGAAAGACACATGTGAGTCTTGTGTCACCTTTGGGCCATGGATTCACAAAGCAATCCTTGCTTAGATAATTCCCTAGTTTGAACTATGTTAATCTATACACTTTTCCATTTTGCTTTATACTCTTTTTTAATTCCTCACTCAAACCTTGTGACCAAAGAGAAGATGGGTGGCATCCAAATGGACCCCTAAACTAATGGAGACCATGGATCATAGATTCAATTTTGCATTGAAAAATATCTTTGTGAATGTATTCAAACTTTGATCAATTAAGCACATGAAAGACTTAGGTCACTAAACTTTATTAAGGTTTTTCTATATATTTTTTCACTAATTTTATAAAACCATAAAGATTTTATGCAACCATAAGTTACCAATCAAAATAAGACAAAAAAAATTCTTATATCTCTTTATTTGTGTGTGTACTCAAAAAATGATAAACCCTAACAAATAATTTGAAAGACAAACATAAACCCCTGATTAATTTACTAAAATACATCAATTTGATCAAGATTTATTATTTCATGACCTTGTTTTAAAACTTCTAAAACTTGAGCACAAATCTCTTTATATATTAAAGCACACTAATTAATAAAAGCTCAATAATTTTTGTGAGCTTGGATCCTTTAAGATTTATATTATAATTTTTTATCTTTATTTATTTGTTGTAAAAAGTTTGTAATTTTTTTTGTACTTTTTATTTTTGTATGTAAGGATTGATATGGTGATCGTCTAAAATTTTTGTGTTCATGGGTATTGAGTGCATGAATAATCCCCCTTTTTCGATTTAATGTTAAAGACTAAGGAATATCCATTCCACCAAATTCTCTTGGATGCATAAATAATAGACCCTATAATCTTTTACTTTAATTATTACAAATAAACACTCCATTAAAAATGTTCTATTATTCAAACATTTTAAAAGATGATATTTTATTCTTCAAACATTTTGAAAGATAGATGTGTTATTATTCAAATACTTTGGAAGACAAGAATCTATTCTTCTTGAATAATTTTAGAAGATAAGAATCTATTGCATTTCAATATGGAAAAATAATGTTCCTAAGAAATATTAAAATTATGTTGACAACAAACTTTGACTATGAACGAATCATTGATATATGACATATCTTCTGATGACAAAAATATATTTGTAGTAATGGAAATGCTTTATAAATATTGAAGATTAACATTATTCTATAGTGAGGTAGAAGGATGAAATTGAACAAAATCCTCTTGTTGTTAACATTTTTGGTGATTAGCATTGGCTCAGTTGTAGATCCCTTGTTACTTCACTTTTATTTACTCTATGGGGGAAAATGGAAATGGTGCACAAAGTGTGGTTGAATGGTGTAATGAGAATATGTGTCATGGTGTTCAACCAAATTCTATTGTTCATAGACATTTTTGGTTAATGGAGAAAGTATGAGGATTGTATGATTGTAATAGGTGCAAGTGAGCTCCAATCATTTTGTAGCTCAAATACAAGCTCTTAGACTATTCATATGAGACACTTGGCATGTTTATGCTATGCATGCATGGACTCTACTTGGAATGAGTGTGAGTCACAAGAGTGGGTGGATGTCTACAGTTACAGACCTTTAATTCTAATCAACACATATTAGGTTCCACAAGCAATGTAATTTATAGATATGGCATTGTCACATGACTTTGACCATGTATTTGATCTAGTGTAGTCAGGTAGAATATTATTGATTATGTACTATTTAATCCCATTATCTATCTCCGTATATTACCATTAAAATTTGTTTTTTTGTTATACAAGACATGTTTTTGTAGTTATTATAGATGAAGGCAATGAAGGGGGGACAAATTACTACTTATATTGGTGTGTAGAGGAAAAGAAAAAATTGACTTCCATAGTCATATATGGAGAAAACATTGAGTATCATATTGGGTTTGTGGTAGTCACTGGAACTTGGCTTCAATGATATCCAATCAAAAATTTAGATATATGGTTATTTGAAGACTTTGAAACACAAAAGAAGATACTAACCTATTCAAATTTGGTTCTTGTAAGGAATATTCAATTAAGAAAATATCGTGGGAGGCTATTAAATAGGAATCTATGGAAAGTTTGTGAGTCATAAAATGAATCTATTCTTGTTACTATCAAGATAAGAGTAGATTTAAGTGGTTTAATCGATTGATATGTGTAGGTATGTTAACTTCTAAAATGTAGATATAATCAATTTTACCAATTTTTGATGATTTTTTAGGTATTGTACATATAAATTTCATTTTTAATTACTTACTAATAATTTTTTGTAGGTTGGTGGTGTTATATAAGCTTCCACCTTCATGCAATTGACACTGTTAGTAAATAATTTCATATTCTTGAATGTAATAAAATGTTAAGCTAAAAGTACTTAAAATTTGTCTTTGAAATGAGGTTGCCTTGAATGAAGGAAGACGTAGAAGGAGCATCATGGTTGTTTGAAGTGTTTGATGTGGTTAAATGCCTTCATGAGTTGGCCTATATTTGGGGATGGTGGTCTCCTTGATTCCATTTTGATCTTGATGTGCAATATCATTAAACAAATGAATATTAGTCCTTGAATAATATTTTAAAGTTATAGGGAGAATCCCAAGTTTTTAAGAACCAACTCAATCTCTATTCTTCGTTATTTTACACTTTTATATTTTAGGCTTAGGCCTAATTAGGCCTTGTGTGCTTTCTCTAACACCTCACACATGTGAAAACAAAACCAATCACCCGAAAACCTCTTGTCTCCTCTTAATCATGCTAAAACACATATGATTCTAAAATTTTATGAAGTTCACCATGTAATTTAGGAAATATTCAAGTTTCCATTTGTTGTCAAGCCTCAAGGACAATGTATGACATGACTAGAAAGATAATTTTAGATATCTTGATAAAAATAGAATTTAAAAACCTCATCCCAATTCCAAAATTTATGTTTTTATATTATCAAACTTTTATTTTTAGACACCTAAGGTTGATCATGTACGAATTTACTCAGATTACAAGATTTGCTCAAAACTAGTTTTCTTGATTGCTCGGAAGAACAAGTAGGCTATTTATGAATAATTTTATAAATTGAAAAAAAATTCACTTTAAGACTTAAAATTTACTTCTAAAACTCTATATGAACATTCCTCAACTTTTTTCATTTTGAAACTAAGGCTTGATAATGCACAATTTGTTCTCAGCTATAGGTTTTACATGACTTCTAATGTATAGAACCCTATTTTAGAAAGCTTAAACTAAAGGAAATATTATTAACTCTTGAGTATTCAATATCACAAGGACTAAAACAATCCCAAATCACCTTTTCATTTTTTTATGAACCTTACCAATATGCATGAACTGATCAAACATCGAGAATGTGTCAAGCATATAAAGACTAGCACAAAGTTTTAAGCTAGAGTTTTTGTGTTTTATCTCTCCTTAGGTACACTATGGACATAAAACCAATTAAAAAATTTATAAAATGGAAATTCAGATCTTCACTCCAAATTTCAAGTCATTTGGATTTATAAAACCTAAGTTATGGCCCTTCGTGTATTGGGAAGGTTATTCTTGATGCTGGAATGGGTGGTGGGTTTATTGAATGGGTGTGATGGGAGGCCAAGAATGAGGTCATAGATGTTATCCTCAAATTTATAAATTTTTGTAGTGTCATTTTGTAGTGAAGAATCACCAAAAATTGAATTCTTGAACAACACTCCAACTTTGACAACATTTGTTGATAGTGTTTCCATCCTCCTAAATAGTAATGAAAATGTATTTCTGGGTGGACTTGGACATTAGGGTCATGGAAACACATGTAATTTTCCTATCCAAATGTGATCTAATGGATAAATTTTCACTTGGGGGTCTTGGAGGTAAAAATTCCTGTTGGAGCTCGAGAAGTCTCTTCACTACCAAAACATTGCATTTCAAGACCCGTCACGGCAACTTATACCATGAAATACTCTTGAAGGTCTAACCAAAGTGCTCTGGGGTGCAAGATTTTTTTTTAGAAACCTAGAGGAGGTATCTTATGGTTTTTTAAAATGACTTATGGTTTTCATTCTATGCACGTCTGAAGTTATGCTAAAATTATATATTTTTCTTGTATTGGGAAGGTCATTCTTGAGGTTAAAATGGGTGGTGATTTTGTATGCTAGGCATGATGGGAGTCTAAGAACATGGTCCTAAACATTATTGACCCATCTGAATGTGTTGGTAATGCCATTTTTTAGTGAAGAACTATCAGAAATGGAGTTATGAAACAACTCCAACTTTGACAAAATTTGTTGTTAGTGTTTTCATCCTCCTGAATTGTAGTGACTATGTATTTATAGGTGGACTTGGATGTCAGGGTCATGAAAATAGATGTAATTCAACTATATAGATGTGAACCAATGGATATATTTTCACTTTGGGGTCTTAGAGTTAAAAATGCCTATTGGAGCTCAAGAAGTTGTCTCTTTACTGCTAAAAGGTTGCATTTTAGGACCCATCACTATAACTTATGCCACAAATTGATCTTGAAGGTTGGACCAAAGTGCTTCAAGATACAAGAAGAGTTTTTAGACATATAGAGGAAGGATCTTATGGTTTATTGAAATGACTTATGGTTTCCATTCTATACACATGTGAAGTTATTCTAAAATTTTGCATTTTTATTGTATTGAGAAGGTCATTCTTGAGGCCAGAATGGGTGGTGGGTTTATCGATCGGGCATGATGGAAGGGAAAGAACATGGTCCTAGATGTTATTCACCCATATGGATGTGTTGGTAGTGCTAGTTTACATCAAATAACCACCATAAATGGAGTTCTTTAATAACAACTCCAGCTTTGACAATATTTGTTGTCAGTGTTTTCATCCTCCTGAATAGTAGTGAAAATGTATTTTTGGGTGGACTTAGATGTCAAGGTCATGGAAACATATGTAATTTACCTATCCAGATGTGATCCAATGGATATATTTTTACCTAGGTGTCTTGAAGGTAAAAATTCCTTTTAGAACTTGATAATTTGTGTATGCAATAGGAAATACAACATATCCACAAATCAATCCTAGCTTGGAGAAGATAGATTATACTTACACTTCTAATTGGGGATACATTAGATAATCAAGGTCATGACTAATATGGATCCATTATACCTATCCAATGGATATCTTACCAGAATAATATCACTAGGGAGGGTTCCAAAGCCTCTAGCCAAGCAAAATTATGTAATAACCCTAACTAGGTCCTATGTTTTCCTATTCACTAAACTAATAATAGGTAAAGCAAAATATAATTTAGTGCTCATCAAATCTTATAGCATAAAGTGGGGGTAATAAATATGAAAATTAAACATGTATAGAAGACATATACTCACATCAATGTATATGGAATCCCAATACATGGAAGAGAAGTACAAATGCATATCTATCTACTCTTAAAAAGGAGGAATAAAGTTATGAATACTTATCTTTGAAGGTGAACCCGTTGAGCCTTAATCTCTCCCTTGGCTAAAGTGATTCACAAGAGGTTATTTTGGTATGTAAGGATAATAAGGATAAATCAGCTCTAGGCTACACAACCTATCAATACATCCAAAAGACTTCTCCACAAGACAAGATCTATATCTCTAAAGAAAGTATTAAACCCTAAGCTTGTTTCTCAAGTAGAATGGTGACTAATCAAATGTGCAATATATCTTACTGTCAGGGGATCTATAGCTCTACCAATTAGAGCATAGTTGATTACTTTCTTATATGCAATTAAACACGGAATTATACCAGAATGATAAAGTAGCTAGAAACTTGAGACAACAAAGAATTTGAGAGACAATACACACTCTTGTATTAAATACTACTAGAAGAAAATACAATAAGGAAGATGCCACTTCTTCCTCCACCTCAAAGGCTTGCCACACCTCAAGACCTTCCTCCCTCTCTCTCTTTCTCAACACAACAACTCTAAAGCTTGAGTTGCTATCCCTCCTTGAATGCTTCAGCTGATCTCCTTGACCTTACACCTGTAGATCTCCTTGACCTTGCTTGCTTCAATGCTTTTACTTGCCTTGGAATAATTACAATACATGCCTTATGGGTCTTTAAATAGGATCCCATGCTTACAAAAAATAGAACTCTAACTACTAAAATTAGACACACAGCCCACGACTTAAATTAGCCCCTTAGCATGCAAACACTCAGTTCAACTAACTAACTGTTCGTGCAACGAATAGTTCTGGACCGCATAGGTGACCGACGCCGGTCTCTGCTGGTCTGGTGTTGCTGATGTCGGCCAACTCCTTGTCATCACCAGTCTCCTTCTCCACTGCCTGTAACCGACGTCGGTCATACTACCGATGCCGGTGGCTCTAGTTCTTCAGCATCCTTCCTTCTAGTGTCTGCAAGCAGTTGAAGCTTTTAGCTCCACACCACAACAATCTCCCACTTGGAGATAAATAGCTGCAACTTGTACTTGTACCTATACACCATCTATTTTGTTCCTTAGGCTCTGTATCCCTCTTCAATGTCACTCTTGAAGACCAACCACCACGCAAACCTGTGATGCAATACCTGTCTCTTATGCCACAAGAATTTTGTTGCTCCCAAATTCTCCATGACATACTTCTAAACCAACTCTACCCTTAGCTCAGAAAACTCCCTGTATATGAAACCCTGCAATAAGTAACACAATACAGTAACAGGATAATGTAGCTAATATTATCCAACCTGGTAAAGATAAAATACAATGGTCAAACCTCCATTGTTCTGCAGCATAATCAAGACCATATACCATAGCCTTCTATCTCATGTGTCCATCCACTCTCTTCTCTAAAACAGGAATCCATCCCTCTATCCAGTGCTTTCTTCCAGCTGACAACACTACCAACAAATACCTGTTTGGTTCTCCAAGGACTCACACTCCTCATCCATGCCAAGCTCCCACTGTTTCTGGATTCTACCTGCATTGCTTCTTCCATCTTCCTAGTTCATGACTATTAGTAAGCAATATAAAGAAGGTGAACAATGAATATGAGGTTCACATACCTTTCCTAACCTCCACATGGGTGTTTGAGACTTATTATTTCACCCAACATCTGTTTCAGTGACTAATATAGGCCATCTCCCAGTCTGCTCCCGACCGATGTCGATTCCCTACACTGATCCTGACTGTCGATGTCGTTTCCCTGGCCGACACCGGTGTCCCTCCTACCGACGTCGATCCTTATGACCGACGTCAGACTTCTCCTGTCTGACCTACCGACCCTGCTGGTCTGCACATGACCGATGTCGGTATCTGGATGACTGACGTCGGTGCCAAGCTACCGACATCGGTGTCTGTGTGTTCCTGTAAGTGATGAAATTTTCATCTGCGAGCTCTTCTTGGATCAAACCTCTGTCCATACTGCCCTGCTTAGACTTATTCAACCCCTATGACTGATCTCTGTCCTTCATCTCCTTCATAAACACCAAGGCTTCTTTGTTCCTATCAAAAGCATCAAATTTCCTCTTTCTGCAATGAACTGTATCTGTGCTTTCCAAATTTGAACACATACCTTTTTAATCAAGAACTTCCATTCTCTTCCTATTCTTGTAACCAAGCCTATTAGGCCACATCCTCGAATCTACACCAGAAGTAGAATCAGTAATACAAGTAGACAGATAAAGAGTATCTACTTTCTTACCTCTTGCTAGAATAAGTGCTCCCTTGGTAACCTTCCAAGAATCTGTTGTGAGGGTTATTGTGCATCCCTCATCTCCCAACCTTCCTACAGAAATCAGACTCTGCTACAGAATTGGAACATGCATGACCTCTTTCAACACCCACGTGTTGTCAATCTGCAATCTCAGCTGCACTTTCCCTTTGCCAACTATCTAACAAGGCGTACCATCCCCTAAATAAAGAACTCCAAAGTCTCCCTGTTCATACTCATAGAACAAATCTTTGTTTGGGGATGCATGAAAAGATGAACCAAAATCTAAAATCCATGATCCTACCTGACTATCTGAAGAAAGTATGAGAGCATCCTGCATCACAATATTTGCATCCTTTGCTTCTTCAATACCTGCATGTTGATTCTCTTTATCTCTCAACCAACACTCCCTCTTCGTATGTCCTTTCTTTCCACAAAACCAGCAGGTAATACCTTTGGACTCGGATCTCCTTCCCGACCTTGATTTCCCTTGCTCAACCTTCTCCCTTTGCCTTTCCCTGCTTTCTGCACTTAGAGCATTCCCTGATGATTCACCTGTGCTTCTCCTGTGTATTTCTTCATTCAAGATCACACTCACAACATCATCAACTTTTAAGATTTTAAAAGCAGATGCAGAATTACTTACTGCCATAACTATATCGTCCCAACTTTCAGGCAAAGAACATAAAATCAAGAGAGCCTTTACCTCATCATCAAAAACAATATTGACTGAAGCTAGTTGGTTTACCAAACCATGGAAATCACTGAGATGAGTATGTACCGATCCACCTTCCTGCATTTGCAAAGTAAATAGCTGCTTCATAAGATATACCTTATTAGAAGCCGAGGGCTTTTCGTATAAATTTGCCAAGGACTTTATCAACTCTTTCGTTGTCTTGCACTGTGATAAGCTGGAAATCACAGACGATGCAAGGCTCAACCTTATGGAACCTAGAGCCTTCCGATCAAGAACGTTCCATTCTTCATCCTTCATATCTGTGGGCTTGCATGCAACCCCACCCAACGGTAAGTACAGATCCTTCTGATACAGATAGTCCTCAATCTGCATCTTCCAATGTTGATAATTCTTGCCATTAAACTTCTCCATTCGTAGTCTACTTTCTTCTGCCATTGTTGAACTCCCACTCAATCAGAAAACCCTATGAATGACCTGTAATCAAAAACAATACCCTGCTTCCTGCAAACCGTAGCTCTGATACCACTTGTCAGGGGATCTACAGCTCTACCAATTAGAGCACAGTTGATTACTTTCTTATATGCAATTAAACACGAAATTATACCAGAATGATAAAGTAGCTAGAAACTTGAGACAACAAAGAATTTGAGAGACAATACACACTCTTGTATTAAATACTACTAGAAGAAAATACAATAAGGAAGATGCCACTTCTTCCTCCACCTCAAAGGCTTGCCACACCTTAAGACCTTCCTCCCTCTCTCTCTTTCTCAACACAACAACTCTAAAGCTTTAGTTGCTATCCCTCCTTGAATGCTTCAGCTGATCTCCTTGACCTTACACCTGTAGATCTCCTTGACCTTGCTTGCTTCAATGCTTTTACTTGCCTTGGAATAATTACAATACATGCCTTATGGGTCTTTAAATAGGATCCCATGCTTACAAAAAATAGAACTCTAACTACTAAAATTAGACACACAGCCCACGACTTAAATTAGCCCCTTAGCATGCAAACACTCGGTTCAACTAACTAACTATTCATGCAATGAACAGTTCTGGACCGCACAGGCGACCGACGTCGGTCTCTGCTGGTCTGGTTTTGCCGACGTCGGCCGACTCCCTGCCATCACCGGTCTCCTTCTCCACTGCCTGTAACCGACGTCGGTCATACTGCCGACGCCGGTGGCTCTGGTTCTTCAGCATCCTTCCTTCTAGTGTCTGCAAGCAGTTGAAGCTTTTAGCTCCACACCACAACACTTACTTCTTCTTCTCTTATTAATAAATGATGGAAATGAATGTGTTTATATAGGTGGATCTAACCCTAAACCCTTCCAAAAGTTTAAATGATAAGGTCAACCTGATCACCCTAGTATTGTAATTGATAAAAACTAAGTAAGTCACGGACTAAGTCGGCCAAGCGTCAACCTAGACCTTAATAAATTTTTTCAATAATAATACAAGGTTGATGTGGCCGACATAGTCATGTAAACTATCAAAAAGGGGTTTAGGTTATGGAAAGGCCTAATGAAGGTGGAAAATGACTAGAGTTGGGTCCAAAATAGGAGGCTAAGATTAAGGGAATGGTTTTAGGAGACAAGTGTGTAGATAGCAAGTGGTAAAATGGTCAACAATATTTTGAATCACTAATGGTCTGCCCACCCCTTTCTTGGTGTACCTCTTAGGGAATGCACTCAAAGAGATTGAGACTCAATGAGTTCCTACAAGATAAAGAGTGTTAGTAATTGATAAAAGTTTGAAAATATTATGTGTATACATATACCCCACTTGAAGCTCATCACGTGTCATGAAGGTGCAACAGGGGATGGTGCTTTGAGAAAAGAACATGATGACACATAATGTTTATGATAAATAAAATGCAGTAAGGAGTAAATAAGATAAATGAAAGGATATAATTGAAAAACACATATCTTTACTTACCTTAGTGTTGTAGATAAAGAAGGAGATGTGGGAAATGTGAAGGTTTCCAAAGTCAATAACATTAGGTGAACTTGTAGAGATCAGCAAAAAAATGAAATTTTTGCAACATATGCATATAATAGTTAGAAAGATTCTCTATAGAATCAAGATTCCAGAACATTTTATGGTTTAGAAAAAGAGTTAGTAGAAACAAAGATATGATCAAAATAAGGAATCTAATGGCAAATTTTTGAAGGATAAATAATTTTGAATAGTAAATATAAATAGGGTGAAAAAGAATTCATTTGCTATTATATACTATTTTGAGAAAAAATAGAGCTCTGAGAGACCTAGTGAGAGCCTAGAGAGCCATAATGGTGAGAAGACAACAGCTGAGATGGGGAGGATGCATAGCAGCCGCAACAAGTGCAACACAGGAAGTAATTAAAATTTTCAATTTTTTGAGCAGTTTTATTTGAAATTAAGTGTTTTATATAAATTTGATAATTAAGCAAATTTTAGATATTAGAATGAACCCTAGTAAAGTTTCAAGGACACTAGGGGTCAAATAAGGTATTGGGTAGGAAGGAGTTAGAGCAATAAATGCCCAAGGCATTTATAAAAATTAGTCAAAAAGTCATCATAATGAATGAACAATTCACTTAGTTTGTAGAAGACAAAGATTTAGTGGGATGACATAGTACTATGTGGTCGGCTTAGTTTTTTTAGGAAGGGGGATGACATAATATTATGTGGCCAACTTTGTGGTTTCTAAAGTGGTTGATATAGTACTACTAGGTAGAAAGAAGGCTGATTTAGTATTGTAAGTCTAAGGGTGGCCAACTTAGTACTATATGGCCAACTTAGTTATTTCTTAAGTGGTCGATATAGTATTGCAAGAAAAAAAAGGGGGTCAATATAGTACTATTAAGCCATAGGGTAACTAACTTGGTAATGAAAAGGTTGATACAGTTTAGAATAGGTCAATTAGGTATAAAATGAATAAATTAAAGCAAACCAATTTATTTTTGTGAAATTTGTAGAATGTATTTTGATTATGAGTCACATGGATATCTATTCATCCTTTGTTGGTTGATATTTTGCAGATATGTCAGATATTTTGGTGATTTTTTAATGCTTCATGATTACCTGATTTATTAGAGCACCTGAAGGATATGGATAGAGCTATATTGGTTGTGTTTGGATTGGGAGGCATCATAGAGATGAGGTGCATCCCACTGAGTGTTGATTTCATTGTCATGTTCCTCAGAGCATGGGAATGGTTAACTAACACTTTTATCTTGGTGGTGGATGGGGATACCATAGAGGTAGGTATCACATTAGAGGATGTCCATGCATTGCTTGGACTACCTATAGGGGATAATAGTGATCACAGTGACACCAGATGATCTGAAAGAGAGATGAGCACTAGCTTGGTGTGTGACATGCTCAGATAAGATCTACCCAAGACTAAGGGTGAGCTTGTTTTATGTGTATATCACATAGATTCTATATATTTAGAAGGTTGTGGTAGGACTTGTGACAACATGAGTGTTGTGTCATAAGTCAGATGACAAGCTACCACTGTATGTGATAAACTTTTATTAGTCCATTTTAGATCAGGGAGCACTCTATGACTTAGGGTCTATTAGCTGGGTTCAGCTCATGCATGATATATATGGGATGTTATCCATAGGGAAGAATACCATGAGACCAATATTATTATTGAGTTCCTAGATATATGAGTGGTTCCTGATATATTATCTAACTAGGTTTCCCCATGTAGTTGATGATCAGTTACCTTGAGTTGCATGATGGAGATAGGATCAGGTGGCATGGGTTGTGCCCCATGTGTTAACACTATAGATACTCACATGAAGAGAGATCTTGTGGTATCCCTATGTACATATTGTGATTGTTTGGTTGAGTTAGGTGATTTTTGTGCCAGGGTTGGCATGAGTGTAGATCACAGGCCATTATACCTAGTGGTTAGAGCTGCAACTAGTGGCACACTTTCTAAGATAGTTTAGACTCCCACACCTAGTAGTTCCTATAGTGGTTCCCACATTTTGGGTACAACATGAGATAGATCCAAGGGGGAGAGGAGGAGTGTTAGTCGAGGGATTGGAGACCAGACTATGGCATGTGAGACCATGGACTAGTCAATCATGATAGCCAACAACTGGAGGAGGAAAGGGCATAAATATGGATGTAGGGGTGTAGGTACCAAAACTAACATCATAATAGGAGGACCAAAAACCACCTTGATGTCACCACAAATAGATATGTCAGTGGTGGGATTAGGTACAAAGGGTGGTTATCCAAGATGACCCATTAGTTGGCCTAGGGTAGAGCTGGTCAATAAAGGCACCATTAGGTAGGGGCCTGAGATGAGCAAAGGTGGTGACTTCAAATTTTAACTTAATTGAGAGGTTTCTCATAGATGAGATATTTGAGGGATGAGCTGATGGAGAGACCATGCTTGATGGATGAGTAGATGGAGAGATGGTGGTTGGTGACACTAGGACAGGTAAGAAATGTTATAATTGTTATTTTTTTATGATAGAATACTAGTTGTATATGATTGTAGATAGATAGATTTTGAGATGTATATGGGATTAGATATATATTAAGTTGACTTTTGTAGATCCTACATTTGAGGAGATCATATGGGGATCCTTGGTTATGGGAGCACACCATGATATTTTTTATGGGGTGTTGGCACCATACGACCCCACCATACTAGATGATCATGTGGTACCATTTGCCCCAGCTTAGGTGAGCTAGTTTAGACTAGTGGGGGAGGCCACAAGGTAACTACAAGCATGTGGGGATGGATTGTAACCACAAATAGGGGTGGGATTAGTAGAGGCATAGGCTTGACAGGCCTTGACTCAGGAGAGAGTCATACACATGGATACCACTATCCAATTGGGATAGGTATAGGCCCAGGTGGCCAACCTATAGGGATAGGTAGCAAGGTTAAGATCTCAGACAGCCTTATTATAATACATTATGTAGAGGGTACAGTCTAAGGCATCTATGGGTAGCATGGCTAGGCCATGAGCTAGACATGATAGAGCCCAACCATAGAGTTGGAGTGATGCATTTTTGTACTATTTATATGAAAACACATGATATATATATATAGATATATTATTTTGATAGTTGGATGTTGACCTTATGGGTTATATTTTGGTTGTGGTTGTGTATGAATGGATATATTTCTTTCTATCACATGTATTTTGATTTTTTTGTATATGCTATAGGAAATATAGGTGTGGTGTTTTCTTTTCGAGCATTATCTAATACACATGCATGGTTAAAAATAAATAGGCAAAAAGATTTGAAAAAGTATAATTAATCAAAAATAAATGCACTACACACTATATCATGATGGGAAATGTGTAAGAGAAAAATATGACTAAGTATAATAAACCAAAGAGTGGTAAACAAGAGGGAAAAATGTTTTTAAACCATGAAAAATAATGACACCAAATTAAAACAAGTAAAATCACACTAAATCACATTGGGAAGTATGAAAATAATGTAATAAAATGGAAAACATGTGAAAGGATAATGGTATAAAAACATATCAATTAAGTTAATCGATCATACTAAATCACGTTGGGAAGTATAAAAGAGAAACAAAATTGGTAAAATGGTCTTAAAATAATCATACTAATTCAAGTTGGGAAGTACAAAAAACTTAAGAAAAATGGTTAGATTCTTAAATGCAATCAGATAATAAGAAGATAGAAGATGAAATATTAATGAAGTATAAAACATACTAAATTAGGATAGGAATCATGTCAATGATGTGTAACTCATAATCAATCACATCTTATCTCAAATTTGGCACACGTAATTTCTTTGTGACTTGGATATTAGAAAATTTTGTGAGGAAGGCTAGGTCTTATCCATGGTCTTAGACTACAACTCATAAAGGGAACACCAATTACATGGAAACAATGTGAAAATATGGTAAAAGGGGATGTTTAGAATGGTAATATGAAAAATTTGGTAATTTATGAGGAAGGCCAGGGCCTATCCATGGTCTTACACTGTAACTCACTAATGAAATCCCTAGGGGGAGTGATCAATTAACAAAACAATATTTCTAAAGGGGAAATATTAGGTTGTAAGGAGTGAAAAAGGGGATGTAAAAGGCATAGCATAGGTATCTTATGAGAAGACCTTAGGAGACATGAGGCACACTGAGGACAAGAGAAGACACTAAGTGACTAGTGACCATCAATATATAGATGATACATGTTCACTATAGGTGCAAAGTTATGTAGGCAAATAAGTGTGCTACTAAGATCAACTCATGTTTTTGTTTTGAATAAGAAAATAAAAATGGACCTAACTTCCCATGATGTGTTCCCCATTCTTCAAGACCCCTTATAGAGTCATTAGTCTACTATGAGGATTGGGTACTTACGTAAAAAATTAGGTAGCACTAAAAGATGTTTTTTATTCTCCTTCTCTAATATACTAGTTTACCGCACCCCAATGGACCTCGACTCTATCATGAGGTCAACTATGGAGTTTGAGCTTTGATTTATAGAAATAAGATGTGGTTAAAATCATGTCTTTTACTATGATTTGACTTTTAAAACTTTTGAATGTTGCCTTTTATATCATTACTTTTTGTTAAATGATTTGGCTTTTGAATGTTTATAGCTTTGAAGATTCCTCCTCCATACGGACTTGGAATGACCAATCATGAGATATAGAGTGATACACATAAATGAGCTTTAAGATTTGGCTAAATAAATATAAATATCCAAAGATATGACTGACTAGAACACTTATGCTTAACTATGAACCATCACGTTATCTCAAGTCTCAACCATGTGTATGCTTAGTTTACTAAAGGTAATAAAGGGAAATAAAGGGAGATCTAGAGTGGACTGGTAAAAAGAGATTATAGTGAGATGAATTATTTGATAACTGATCACATGGTAAATGAGGAATGACTAAAGGGAGCATTAATTATATAACCAAGTCACAATAACAATTATCCATGTTTATAGATAAGATAACAAATAATAATGAAAAAGAACAAGGTAACCATAGAAAAGGAATTCAAGAAGAATAGGGATGTAATTATGAAAAAGGATCCATAAGAGAACATAAGAAGAATAATGATATCATAAGAAACATATAGTGCAAAACAAAAGTCACCATGTAAGATAGATAAGAATCTGACATAATGTTAGATGATAAAAAAAATGATAAATGTAGAGTTGGAGCACATGTCCAAGCAAAATGAGAAAAAATGGTAAGAACACCATGTTTGTGCTCATAATTACTGATATATTTTTCCACACACATTATCCATAACATCTTATAAGTCTTTTTGGAGTTGAATTCAAACTGTATCCAAAGTCTCATCAATGTTTAGGGAAAGTTGAAAAAATACTTTGCATTAAATCTCCTTGACATAAAATGTAAGAATGCTTGAAGGATCATGCTGATGAGGGATATCATGTAGGGGATGCTTGGGAGAAATCATGGGAATGGATTCTATAGGAGATTAATGGGTTACCATTGGAGAAGGTGTCATTGGAGAAGGAGGATCCAATGGTGATGGACTCACAGGTGCAAAAATAATAGTTGGAGAAGGGACCATAGATGGTGGAGCCATGGGGGAAGAAGGGGGGGGCTTCTTGTGAGGGAGACATGTGGTAGGAAGGGTAGTAGGTGAAAGAATGGTTATGAGGTAATCCTTGAGATGTTGTTAAAGGATGTGTCATTGATCAGTGTGATTTATACCACATTGGTGTCAAAGATAATACCTCTCCATATTTGGGAAGTATTCATGAAATACTTTCGGGGGAGGTATAGCTTTGTCTATGGGATTAGGAGTGGTGTGATGCAAGGTGTTGATATATTTTTTAGCTTACGATAATGTGTAGAGGAATGATTATCTATGTCATGGAAGTAATAAATACACTTGTGAGTAGAATTGGTAGGTGTACTCACAAGAAGAGTGGAAACAGAAGCTGATGAAGATTGGTATAATGAATAATATCTAGTCCAATGATCGATAATTTTGTGAATATTGAAATATGGTTGATCAGCCCTTTTGGTGGGGAAAAGAGCAATCTATGATAAAGGGAAAAAACCATCACCAAGGGAAGGTGGGGATGGTAGAGAAACTAGGCAAGGCTCAACTAAAGGAGCCATAGGATTAGAAACAGGAAGAGACTTAGCTATATAGGGAATGAGAATATGATCTAAAATAAGATCTGTTGAAGGAGGGGCAAGATGCACATAAGGTTAAAGGATAGTTGTAAGCATCTTAGGGATAAGTCAGCTAGAGGGGTCTTAGTATATAGCAAAGCAATAGGGACTAGTCATAGCACAATCCACAAGCATAATATTATGAGGTTATTAAAAAATTGGAGGTATGCCCATCATCTCTACCCTATGATCAAGAGGAAAAATTCTAAAATTAAGAATGATATAGGATGTAATGTTAGAAGATATACTAAAATACTAAAGCAAAGAGGAATGATAATGAATAATTTTAGCATCATGGGCCTGAATAATACCTCCTAAGAATGGATCATCTAAGGTATATCCATCATCATAATCAGTTGTAAGAAGATCAATGGCATAGGTAGGGATGACCTGGTCATCTGATGTGGTGTGATGAATGGAATGGTGACTCTTAGTTAAGATAAAAGGTATATCATCACAAGGTGGTTAATAGGAATGAGGTTGCAAAGAAAGGAGAAGTTGAGAAATGAGATGAGGTATGAGATCTAAGGTTTTAATCTTGAGATTGATCTCCTTGGGCTCATCATCATCAAAATCCAAGAAGTTAGGGGTTATATTCCTAATGAGTTTGGGGTGACAATTATAACCTCAAGTGGAATTGAGATGAAAGTTAAAACATTGAGATTCATGAAATAAAACACTTGGCAATGGTTCAAGGGTAGGAATCTCAAATATACCATAGTCTTAGAATTGTTTAAAATTATAAGGATTAGTGTCACCTTGAATCTTATAGAAGGCTCCATTGTGAGGAAATTTGACGCATTGGCAAGTGGAATAGGCAATTGCTCTCATGTGATGAGTCTATGGCCTACCAAGTAGAATTTTGAAGGATAGAGGAAATTTGAAGATCATCACCTTCATGCAAATGGTATAGGTGGGATGGTTATTGGGATCCACACAACCTAATGGAGGCATTTACCTTTGGTCATAGTCTTGGCATGTGTTCCATGTGGAATTAAGATTAAATTTAGAATATCCAAAGGTTTTGATAAAATCAAGAGAGGCAACACAAGTGCCAGAACCCTCATCAATCAAGGCATGCTTGACTTGGACATTGCCAATTTGGACATAAATAAATAGAAGAGGATCATTCGCATGAAGCAGAATCTCATCAGGGATCATATAAGAAATGGGGAATTTGAGGGAAAGATAAGTGTCCATTGTTTCATCAACATGTATGGACATTTATTTGCATTAATTTAAAATGCTATCTTCTGATCTTGATAAGGTGGCTTCATGTCTTACTAGGGGAGGACAAGGGATGTTTATTTCAAACAAAAGTTGCATAAGATGACAACAATAGTGTGGGGAGGTCTGCATAAGTTCAAGAAATGAGATTTGAGATGGGAGATTAGTGAGTTTTGTGATAGGATCCCATCATCATAACCCATAAGGGGACTATTAGAGAGATGTGCATAGTGTTGAAGGTCTTCTAAAGGAAGAACTGAAGTGCATGTGAATTTATGTTGATAAGATGTAGAAGGTTTAATTAGAGGATAATTTTGTGGATTTTCTTGAGAATATGGTTTAGTTGCTGCAGGTTTGGTTTAAGAAGAAGTGTTGATAGAAATTTGAGTATTATTGGTGATGGGTGAAGAAGTTTGAGAAATGGTAGAAATGGTATGATAAGTGTTATCCAAGGGAGGTGTTGGAATTGGTTCATCAAAAGACATAAGGTCTTCATGCCCCAACTCTGTTAAGTGAGTTAGAGAAGATTCTTGGATAACATGAAATGTGTAAGGTAATTGAGGAATGTGGATGGGATAAGGATCAATGAAGGCAACCACCCTTCACATATTTTTCATATTGACCACATTCTTTTCAGGATTTGGGTCAAGAAGATTGTCAACATTATTGGTAGAAGTGATAGGTTTGTCTTGGTTATCTTGGTGATTTGGAAGAGGATATTTATAGATGGCTAAATGAGCATTAGCCTGGTTCAAATCTTGATATTTATTTTGTGTTTCATGGGATTTTAAGGCAATGTCATAGGCTTGTTGACGTTTATGAATGATAGAATCATGGTCAAAATTGGGATTGAGAAGTAAATCCATAGCCAATTTATGAAGTTGCCTACAAGTCTCATGAGAATGACCCCAACTGGCATGCAACCAACAAAATTTATTGGGATCTATGAATATTTTATTAGATGAGTGGGATCAAGTTCTCATGAAAGAGGCTTTGGTAGATGTTTTTGTGATTCTACAAAGGGCAAAGTTTTGTGAATATTGATGTTATTTTTTGAAGATAAATGAGGATTAGTAATTTATTTAAGAGGGGTAGCTTATTTCAAAGTTTGGTTGTGAATAACTTGAATATTATGAATGGTATTATAAGAGTCGATGACACCATAGTGTGTATCATGATGATTCTTATTTTTTATTAACATGTGAGTACCCATAGAAGGTTGGGATGGATCAAATTGATGGATGAGGAAATATTGACACTTGGCTTGGTCAATGGCCTTTTCTAAAGTACATGGAGAGAATCTAGCCCTAATATTGCAACTTGGGAATAAGAACATTAGTAAATAGATGAAAGAGGTTGTCATATTTCATATTATGTTCACATTTGTAAGACAAGGTCTTCCATCATTTGATGAAAGCATGTGTGGTTTTGGTTTCAAGTTGCTTACAATTGATAAATTGGGCCATGGTATTTTCAGGGAGATCACTAGTTTAGAACTTTTGGACTAGAGCATTGACTAAATCTTCTAAACTAGTGATGGAATGAAATTTCAATTGGTTGTACCAATCTAAAGCATCACCCATGAGAGTTTTTTCTAATTTTTTGGTAGTGATAAAAGTATTTAGCTTGACCTAGTCTTTATATAGATTTCCAAATGTTTTTAAGTGGAGAGTGGGGTCGATTGACACATTGTAAGTAATAGTAGGGGTGATACCCCCTATATCGATATTAGCAATTTGAGATGTAAGAGGCTCATTTTGAAGGTGCTTGGTCATTTTGTTAATTAGGGTAGGTTGAGGGGTAATATTACCATGAGAATCCTGAAGGGGAGGTCATGGAACATTTTGGTTATGCATGCCCCATAGAACTTGTTGAGGGTGGGTTTGAAGATGGATAAAGAGATTTCACATTTGCATCATTTGATTTGAATAGTTATCTTGGAAAGCATTCATTTGATTAAGATTTTGTAATAGAATTTGATGGGTTTGAGTGGTATTATTGGCATTGTGTGAAGCATTGAAATTGGTAGTAGTGGCTTGGGTACCACTATGGGTGTTGGTATTAGCTTGAGAAGAATTATTGGTGAGGCACTAGTAGCATGATTTACTTGTGTGGCAAAAGATGTACTAGCAGAGGGATGAGAAAAAGTAGCAGTAGAATCATGATTACCATGGGTAGCAAATGATACACTTGTGGAAGAATTGAGAAGAGTGGGTCTTGGAAGAGGCCCATTAGATGTGGAACCTACCATGTTATTAGAGATACTAGGCATGGAGGTGGAGGAAATCAAGGAGGAAGATGTCATGGTATGAGAAGGGATCAAAATAGAGGGAAGAGGTTGAGAAAAAAAAAGTTTTTGTCCCCAAATCCATGTAAGAATGTGGGAAAATGTGAATGGGACTCCTCGATTTGACCACTTATCATGAGATGTTAAATAGTAGAAGGATCTTTTCCTTGATGTTGAGGAAACTCATTAATGAAAAAGAGAATTTTTGGGGTATACTCTAATTTGGGTTGATCTTTAAATGAGAAGAGAGAATTGCGAAGTCAAGAGGAATGAGGAGGGGTCCCATAGTTTGTTATGCGAGTGGCCACATGCACATTATTTTCATCTAGGGTAGGATCCCCAAGCTACTTATGGGAGAACTTATTAGGGTTGGTAAAACTCATCATATTTTTTGAATTCAACTCAGTATTATCTTCAAACAAGAAGTTCATGATGAAGAATAAAAATTAAGTGACATAAAATTGATGCAAAAGCAAAGAGGTATAAGAGACAAATAAGAGTATAAAATCGACCAAGTTGACTGAGTACTGTAAATAAGGTATGAAATAGTCAAATTAGGATACAGAGTTAATTAGGTCAACTTGGTACTGTATCTTGACTGAAAAAAAGGAGTATAGGTCGAACAGGGTGAGTACTACATGAAAGGGAAAAAGATAGTCTGATAAGGATATAGAGTTGACCAGGTTGACTTAGTATTGTATCCTGACTGATAGAAAGGAGTATAGGGCTGACCAAGTTGACTTAGTACTACAAGTAGGGAAAAAGATAGTTTGTAAGAGACTGTGTTGAATAGAATGACAACAAGATAAACATGGGGAACAATTTGTTATGTAATTTGAACCAAGAAATGAAAGCAAACACACAAATAATTAGATCAATGATAATGATCCAATTGGGGCACATAACATAAAACCTTGCACCAACGCTAGCCAATACAATTTTTTGTAATACAACATATAATCAACATAGAGCAAGCAATCAACTAAAAATTAAATGCTAACTAAGTGGTCATCTTGAGTATTGTTAGATTATTATAATGTGTTATTTTAAGTGTGATAGGGAAGTTGGCTAAAAATAGGGAACTAGAAAGCAATCTATGGATGGTTTTAGGACATTTAGGCTGAAAGGGATCTGTGGTGGCAATGGTACTAGATTAGTATTGGGTCTTACCCCCTCACTTCACAATCTTGTAATGATAAGAATGTCAAGTAATTTACCAATATATACCATTAACCATGTGTTTATATTTGGACAAAAAACTAAGTTAGCTTCCCTCTTGGTGATGAAATCCAAGTAGGTAGGCCTTGGGAAGACAAATGTTAAATACATTTTGAATATTGTGTGATTTGGTAATGTGTGCAAAAAGATAAAAATAGTGCAAATAAATGGTATATTGGAAAACCACCTAATGAGACTATGTGAGATACTTTTAAGCATGCAAATAGATAAAAATAAAAGTGTGAATTAATTACTAGCATATAGTTGTTAATTCCCCAATCAAGAATGGTAGAGATTCATTTTAGATGACACTACGTGTAAACATTATAGAATAGAGTCAACTAGTTCACTATTGTATGTAGAAGCAAGAGTCCTTAAGAACTAAGTCGACTAGGTTGACTTATTATTTTAGAAAAAAGGTAGGCTAAAAAACTAAGATGACCAAGTCGACTTAGTTTTCTTTAGGATTTTAGTTTTGAAGACTTCAAATTTGTATAAAATAGAATTTTAATGAAGTAGGAAATTGAAAGAGAGAAAAAGGAACCTTGGTGGGTTGGAAGATGTTAAGGATTGAAAATTTTCATTTCAAGTGCCTTGAATATTGCTTGCAAGTTCTACCAACTAAGTCGACTGAGTTGACTTATTTCTATGAAACCCTATTTGTTAAAGCCTATTAAGATGACTGAGTTGACCTAGTTGATTGAGTTTATTATCTGGATGCTAACTATAAGACTAAGTCGACCTGCATGACTTAGTTTGTTGTTCTAGATTCTAACTGAAAGACTAAGTCAACCTATTTGAAATAGTTTGTTATCTAAGATTGAATAAAATTATTTTGTCAAACTATTTGATCTAGTAATCAATATCTACTGAAGACCTACATATAAAGAATAGTGTCATTTTAATGTAACTATGTGTTAAACCTGCACATAGAAGTTAGAACTATACCAACCTGGTCGACCTAGTATCGTAAATATAAAAAAATAATAAAATGATAGAAATGAAAAGCATAAAAGAAAACTTGAAAGAGTTAGTTTCATGTTGGGTTCACTAGAATGTATGCAATTGTAAATGTAACATATCTACAAATCAATCCTATCTCAGAGAAGATAGATCCTACTTACACTTCTGATTGGGGATACATTAGATAATTGGGGTCATGACCAATATGGATTTGCTAGACCTATTCAAGGGATATATTACCACAATCATATCACCAAGGAGGGTTTTAAATCCTCTAGTCAAGCAAAACTTCATAATAACCCTAACTTGGTCCTATGTTTTCATATTTACTAAACTAATAACAAGTAAAGCAAAATCTAATCTAGTGCTCACCAAAGCTTGTGGCACAAAGTGGGGGTAATAAACATGAAAAGTAAACATGCATAGAAGAAATATACTCATATCAATGTATACAAAATCCTAATGCATCTAAGATAAGTAAAAATGCATATCTATCTACTCTTACAAAGGAGCAACAAAGTTAGGAATACTTACCTCTGAAGACAAACCCATTGAGCCTCAATATCTTCCTTGGCCAAGGTGATTTGAAAGAGGTTGTTGTGGTATGTAAGGATGATAAGGATAAATAATCTCTAGGATACACAACCTATCAATTCATCCAAAATACTTATCCACAAGACAAGATCCGTATCTCCAAATAAAGTATGAAACCCTAAGCTTGCTCCTCAAGTAGAATTGTGAATAAGCAAATGTGGAATATATATTACTTGTTATTCTCTTCTTGATAAATGATGGAAATGAATGTTTTTATATAGGTGGATCTAACCATAAACCCTTTTGAAAGTTTTAGATGACAAGTTTGACTTGATTGACCAAGTATTGTAATTGACAAAAACTAACTGGGTCATGGACTAGGTCCATTAAGGGTCGACGTAGACACTAATAAGTTTTGTTAATAAGAATACAAGGTTGATGTGGCCAACATAGTCATGTAAACTATAAAAAAGGGGTTTAGGTTAGGGAAAGGGCTAATTAAGGTGGAAAATGACAAGAGGAGGGTGAAAAATAGGAGGCAAAGCTTAAGGGATGGTTTTTAGGAGACAAGTGTGTAGATAGCAAGTGGTAAAAGGGACAAAAATCCTACGAAGCACCAATGGTCTACCCAACCCTTTCTTGGTGCACCCATTAGGGTATGCACTCAAAGAGATTTAGACTTGATGGGTTCCTATAATATATAGAGTATTATTAATTGATAAAATTTTGAAAATATTATGTGTATATAATTTGTCTCTTCACTGTTGAAAAGTTGCATTTCAAGACCCATCACTGCAACTTATGCCACAAATTACTCTCAAAGGTTTAGACAAAATGATCTTGAGTGAAAGAATATTTTTAAGACACCTATAGAAGGGATCTGATGATTTTTTAAAATGTCTTATGGTTTAGGTTCTATACACATGTGAATTTATGCCAAAATTCTTCATTTTTTGTATTGAGAAGGTCATTCTTGAGGCCAAAATGGGTAGTGGGTTTGTCGATCAGGCATAAGGGGAGGCCAAGAGCATGGTCCTAAATGTCATTTTCCCATTTGTACATGTTGGTAGTACCATTCTTTAGTGAAAAACCATTATAAATAGAGTTATCGAATAAAAACTTTGACCTCATAGGTCAAATTGTCACCCCTATAGTTTGAAACTTGACTTGTCATATCTCCTAACCTTGTTGATATCCATCTTATGTCTTGTGATGCCTTAAAATGGTCTAAAAAGGTCTCAATTAGTAGGGTTTTAGGTTTTTTAGCATATTTTAAGGTTTATGGAGATTTTAAGGTTTATGAGTAACATAGTAGCATTACCATTTGAAGTCTCTCCTTGTGTCATGTCTTTTTGCCAATTTAGAAGCACATTTAAGTCATCAAGTGAGGTCAATCCAAGAGGTTTAGATATGAATATGAGTTAATGATTCATATTATAGGTTCCTATAACATCATTCAAAGGTTTAGCTCTTTAAGTCACTTTCATGTTATGGTCATGCATATGAGGTCTATTAGAGTCAATCTGAGAGGTCAAGTGGTGAAGTGTACATGCAAAGGTGCTTTCCAAATACAATAAAGTACAAAAATTTATGAAAATAGAGACCCATATATAGGGATCCCAATGAATAAATGGTATCAAAGGAACCAAAACATCTGAGCTCAACAAAAGAGCACCCAATAGCCAGCTTGAGGCCTAATTGCATTCCTAAGAAAAGACCTACAGGCTTGCCTACAGGTTTAAGGGAACTAAGAAGAGTTTGAAATTGGAAGGGAATATTAAAATCCTTATAGGTTATGTGAGACCTTTTCATAAGAGATGAGAAGATCCAAATGGAGAAGAGAGGCCAGCCATAGTCTTTGAAACCCCATAGATGAATTGTGACAGTCTTAAAAGTGGATATTTTGGAGAATAAGGTGAGTGATCAAGGTTATATGGTTGATGGAGAAGGACTAGGGAGTGATAAAAAAGGTCTTAACCATTAGTTTCAATGAAGGTATCATTGGAAAGTATTTATACCTTTATGTTGTGGGCTTGGATCTGCCAACCCTATAGGTAGCCTATAATAGTCCATGAAAAGTGAATGCTAACCTCATCAAAGAATTGTATTTGGTCTTAAGATCCATTGGAGGAAGGGATTAAATATGTCCCTTAAGTCTCTTAAGTATTTGTATTGGCATTTTTTGGGTTAAGAGTTAAGAGACTCAAGAAAAAGGTGTCTTAGTCTTAACATTCTGTAGATGATTGGTACAATCAGGAGGAAGTGTTGAGTTTGATGGTGAAGACTAATGATCAAGCCCTTAGCTTCAATATAAGGCAAAAAGGTGATAGGGCAGACCTCCTAGTGAAGTAAATAAGCTTTGAAATTTGATGGAACTCAGTTAAGGCAATTAAATGCACTTTCAGTCTAGGCTCAGTCCTACAAACTTAGATAAGAGAGAAAACACTATATATTTGCCTTTACCTACTAAAAAGGCTTGAAACATGCAAGGGAGTTAGGTTGGCATGTGGAAGAAGTGTTTTAAAATATTGGAGAGTGATAAGAGTTGTGAGGAGGAAGAAAATTGAGTTGTAGGGTATGTACCCCTATTTGAAACCCTATTCTTGCATGGAAGTGTCCTATAGGGTCAATTTAGATACAAAAGAAATATTAAGAAGGGATGAAACCAATTAAGTCAAGTGATTTTACATGAGTGAAGATGAATGGGAGATTATGAATGAATAAATAAGGTCTATAAGTAAGAAATGACGTTCAAGAGTCATGCAAAGAGGTCTAATGAGGCCTTAGAGAAGAAAGATTTTGGGAGAGAGAGTGTGTCCTAAAGAATATTGACTTGAAACCTGGTCATTAAAGCCTATTGGTGACCCTATGAAATATTTGAGAGTTTTGGTGAGTAGGTACAATCGTACAATACAGTTTCTTATCTATAGAGTGCCCATAGGCCTAAAGAAGCCTAAGGAGACCAAATTGATGAAGACCATAGAAGATAAAGTAAACTAAATTAGGATTTGTTAGAGTAAATTTTGTGTGAAGTAGGAATAGCATAAAGGGTATCCAAAATAGGTTTTAATTTGCTCTGAAGTGTCATAGTTTGTTTCGGACAAGGAGGTTTACAAGTTTAGAAGGTTATAAAGATTAGGCCTAAGAATCAAGCCAAGAGAGAGAAAATCCAAGGAAAGGAGGGTCCATAACCCCAATAATGGTTTATTCAAGTTGATTATATATGAAAATCATGGATATAAGGTTTATAACCAGCATGAAGGCCTTAGGGCCAAAATACCCCTTAGAAGCATGAATTAGACCTTCTAGGCCTAATAACCCTTGAAGGGCCAAAAAGTGAATTGAGTCAAGACAAGTGAAGGGGAAGCTAAGATAAGTTTACAGGTATGGTATAAGGTAGAAGAAGATGTTTGAAGGTAGAGGTAGATTAATTGAATACATGATTGAAGTGGAAAGCCATTAAGCCTAGTGAAGCCTAGAGGAGGCCTTAAGAGTGCAAGAAAAGTTGAGGGAGAAGAATAAGTTGAGTCTTATAATTTTGTAATTACACTTCATTGTACATATCACCTAAAATTATCAAATGTGGATCAGTGGTCAAACATTACACTTCATTTCTGATAATGGAAGTAAGAAAAACCTCATTTCTCATAAATTAGTCAAGAATTTAATATGATATCTTTACCTTCATAGCGAAAATTAATTGACTAATCAAGGTCCTTTCTTCAAAATGCTTATGTTAATGCATATTATGATTTCCATATACTCCTTGGTCATTCCTAAAATAAATGTGCATTACTATAAAGCATATGATCCAAGACATGATTGAAGACCAAAATATATAAATAGAAGGTTATAATAGTACTTGTTGGGATATTGATGGTAGATGTGTTGTCATTGATGTCAAGTGGCATTGATGATGACAAAGTGTTATGTGATGTTAGTGAAATAGAGCATGGTGGCATGTTGTATGGCTGAATGGATCTTAGTATGATGTTGTTTGACTTGTTCTTTATGTGTCCTATGCTCAAGGGTTGTCTTCATATGGCCTTCATGAGGTATGTAGGTCAGTTTATGTCTTGTAGGCTTGATCATGCTTGGTTGCTTATAGGGTTTTGAGCACTATGGATTGTGTGACATGGTAAGGAGTTAAGTATGTTTGGCATATACATGTTAGACATGTATAGGGTGATAAGAAGTTAGGTGCATAGTTTGAAAGAGGTGACTAGTGGTCTGCAAGATAGTTTGACCATTGGCCTAGGTGGGCTTGTGAGGCCTTGTGAAGGGTCAAAGGGTGTTTTTAGGTTGGTGAAGCTTGTTTATGCATGAGATATGGTTAGGAAAGTTTTTTAAAGCATTTTGATGAGGACTAAGTTTAGAGATTGAGATACAAAGTCAAAAAGTTGGTTTATAAGCTTCAAGAGGTGCTAGAAAGGTGGCTAGTGAGCCCAAGAAGGCCATTCCTATGTTCATTAGCACGTGAAATATCTACATCAGGAGATAATTATTTTGGATATATTATGGAGGATCCTTAATAATATTCTCCAAACATTAGTTCATAGACTAAGGTCCTATCCTTTATGAACGATCGTTAAGAAGTTAAGCAAGTTTTTGTGTGCAAAAACCCTGGTCTTGGACCTGATAGGGAAGATCTTGATGGTTTGGGATCAAAATGTATTGGGTGATTAATTATGATTATTATATGTTGTATAGGAATCCTTTAGGTTTTTGAGAAAGTATTTTTGGTCTCTTGACAGTGTGTGGGTTCCATAGAAAATGGGTTATTAATAATATTCTTATTTCTAAGGAAGATTTTTGTGAATGACTAGATGATCTAATAGATGATTTTTGAATCTAAATAATTTTCCCAAATATCCATGAAAATTATTATTGATATTCATCTTTATGTGTCAATTTTCTAGAAGGTTAAAGTTGACTAGTCGATATGAAGGAAATGGTGTCTCAAGTGAGAAAGAGTGATCAGAGTGAAAAGAGGAATTAGAAGGCCTAATCAGTGAATAGGAATGGGTTTGAGCTCTTAGAGGTGATTTAGGGGATGCATTCCCTCTATCCATGAGATTATTATTATTCTTATTCACTTGGAGTTGATTGAATGGTTGACTCATAGTTGACCATGATGGTTTTGCTAGCAACAGGAACCTATTTTGGATGATTGAGTTTAATTGCAAGGAAAATGGTCAGATAAAGTGTTCCTTATGATTAGAGAGTGTTTATTATCTCTTGAAGATATTTTTTAGTGATTTTGAAGATTTGAATAATATTTATTTAGTCAAATATAGTCACACAAGTGGGGCTATGCTTCGTTTGTGAGGTGTTTGTGATATGAGTTCATGGTATGGTATAGAAAGCTTATGCAGAGAATCATGACCAACCTTGGGGGACATGAATAATTATTCCTAAGATATTATAAAGTGATATGGCTGACCATAATAGGGAATGGTATATATACAAGTTGATTTATGCCTTTTGGGATTGTGAATGACATAAGACAAGCAAGTGTGTATTGATTTTGAAGACCTTGTGTGAAGGTTGTTGGGGGTCTTAGTGACCAATGTTTGTATGAGATTGAGCAGAGAAAAATATCATTAGACTCAACATAATTTTATGATTCTATTAGTTATTTTATCAGATTTATAAGGGCATATTTAAATATAAGCAAAAGATTTGAGGAGTTATTTGCTTATGTTGAAGAGATAGCTTGGTGTTGGTGACTTGTGTGGAGTTGTAGACTTGGAGAAGGGTGTTATTTCAAGGTTTTTCTATTATATTGAGAAGCAATAAAAGTTCAAGAGTTGTTCATTTGATAAGGTGTTGTGTTGGTGCTCAACATCTTAGGCAAGTTGGTTCTTGTCATCTTTAGGGGTTGGTGTTCCTTGTGAAGTGGGTGCTTCACTAAAGCCTCTTATTTGTAATCATCATATAAGACTATAGTCCATTGTTTTGAAAACTTGAGAGTGGGTTTTCTCCCCCATGAGGGTTTCCCACATAAACCTTTGTGTTGTTCATTCATACTTGTTCTTTGATTCATCTATCTTGCATGTTGATATGATTGGTTAAGTAGCTTGAAGAGTTAGGAATTGGATTGTAATATTGTTAAACCACTCATTCACCCCCCCCCCTCTCAGTGGTGTGTACCTCCATCAATTGGTATCAGAGCAGGTCCTTTTGATTCTTAACAAATTGAAAGGTGTTTTTAAGGTACAACATGATCCGTAATGAAGAGTCCATATTTGTTCAAGTTTCTTTACATTTAGAAGAAAATGGGGATAAGAAATGGTACATAGACAGTGGTTGTTCTAGTCACATGACGAGATAAGAGTAAATTCATCACTCTTAAGAAATCAAATTATGGTGCTATTAGGTTTGGTGACAATAACTCTGCTACTATAAGAGGTAAGGGAATTTTGAGTTTAGACAATGGAATTTCAAAGACTAAAAATGTTTTATATGTTGAACGGTTAAAGAACAATCTTCTCAATGTTAGTCAAATGTGTGAACAAGGTAATGTTGTGACCTTCTATGATAATGTTTGTGAAATTAGAAAAGGAAAAGATGGCATACTCCTTACCAAGATTCACAAGTCAGAAAATAATATGTATATATATCATGAATCCAAAAGAGAAAAGTTTTTGATGAGTCAAGTTGAACAAAGTTGGCTATAACATAGAAGACTTGGTCACATCAACTTCAAGAATATGATAAGGATTAGTTTAGAAGGGCTTGTAATAAATATGCCCAAGATTTCTAAGGTTCCTCAATCTTTGTGTAAGTCTTGTCTCCATGGTAAATAAGTAAAGAGAAGATATAAGACAAAGGAGTTTTCTACTACTAAAACATTGTAGTTAATTCACACTGACTTATGTGGTCGTATGAGGACTCAAAGTCTGCAAGGTAATTACTATTTCATTTTAATAATTGATCACTTCACAAGAATGACTTGGATCTATTTCTTAAAAGAAAAATTACAAGCCTTTACCAAGTTCAAAGCTTTCAAAGCCCTTGTTGAGAATGGAAAAGGGTTAAATATCAAGTGTATCAGATCAGATAGAGGTGGAGAATTTTGGTCTAATGAGTTTGATGAGTTTTGAGATACTCATGGAATAAAAAGACAATACTCAGCTGCTAGAACTCCACAACAAAATGGAGTATTTGAAAGAAAGAATAGAATAGTTAAGGTGATGTCTAGAACTCTACTGCAAGATGTCAAGTTGTCTGATGTTTTTTGGGAAGAGGTTGTAAGTAATTCAGTATATATTCTTACTAGATGTCAAGTCAAAGTGAATAAAGACAAGACCCCTTATGAACTATGGAAAAATAGAGCTAAAAATGTCAAATATTTTAGAGTGTTTGAAAGTAAGTGTTACATCAAAAGGGATGAAGAAAATATAGGCAAGTTTGATTCTAGATTGGATGAAGGTATCTTTCTTGGCTATTATTTTATTAGTTCTACTTATAGATGCTTCAACAAAAGACTTCATAAAATTGTTGAAATTTCTAATGTAAAAGTTGATGAAAGTGGTCCTACCAAAAAGCCTAGTTTGAAGTCATGTGATCCAACAATTAGTCTTACTACAAATAAATACCAATCTATTTGTACATCAAATGAAGATGAAGAAGAAGATACCAGACTTGATACTAAAGCTCCTTCAAGAAGAACTCAGGTTTATCATCCAACTTCTCAAGTCATTGGTGATATGAATGCTAGTATACAGACTAGGAGAAGACTCTTGTCCAATCAAGATCAACATGATTTAGCATTTTTGTCTATTCATGAACCAAAAACCTTCATTGAAGCCAGTAAGGAAAAGGAATGGTGTTATGCTATGGATGAAGAACTTGATCAAATTAAAATAAATGACACTTGGGATATAGTTCGTAGGCCTAAGAGAAAGAATGTTACTGGAACAAAGTGGGTATATAAGAATAAGTTGATTGAGAAAGGTAAAGTAGTAAGAAACAACGCCATGTTGGTATGTAAAGGTTATGCTTAGGTAGAAGGGATTGACTTTGATGAAAAATTTGTTCTTGTAGCTAGACTAGAAGCTATAAGACTATTCTTAGCTTATGATAGTTCTAAAAATTTTAAGGTATACCAAATGGATGTTAAATATGCATTTTTGAATGGCAAATTAGAAGAAGTTTTTATGGAGTTTATTGAGGGTTATTCTATAAAGGATAATCAAAAATTTATTTACAGATTAAAGAAGGCTCTTTATGGCCTCAAACAAGCTTTTATAGCTTGGTATGATAGATTAGATAAGTATCTCCTAAGTCAAGGTTTCAAAAGAGGAGTGGCAGATAGCAATATTTACACCAAGTCAAAAGGAGAACATCAATTGCTTGTCATGGTTTATGTGGATGAAATAATCTTTGGTTTATTAAATTATAAGATGAGTAAGGACTTTGTAGATGTAATGAAAACTGAATTTGAGATGTCTATGTTGGGAGAACTTTCTTTCTTCCTAGGATTGCAGATAAATCAACTAAACAAAGGGATATTTATCTCTCAAGCCAAATACATTAAGGAGATGCTTGAGAAATTCAATATGTTGGATATCAAACCCATGTGTACTCCTATGGAAATAGTATGCAAATTGAGTAAGAATGATGAGTCTCCTAAGTTGATCAATCCTTGTATAGATCTATGGTAGGGAGTTTATTGTATTCTACTGCTTCTAGACCTGATATTATGCAAGTAGTAAGTGTAGTTGGAAGATATTAAGTAGATCTCAGAGAATCTCACTTGAAGGTAGTGAAAATAATCCTAAGGTATCTTAAAGCCACCATGAACTATGGTTTGTGGTATCCTAGGAGTAAGGTATTCAAGCTAAAATCCTATACAGATGTTGATTAGGTAGGATGTGTTGATGATAGGAAGAGTAATAGTGGAGTGTTCTACATAGGTGAATCCTTGGTATCTTGGTTAAGCAAGAAGCAATCTTTAATATCTTTATCTACTGTAGAGGCTAAATACATTGCTACAGCTTCTTGTTGTACTCAAGTCATCTAGATGAAGTAGACCTTAGAAGATTATAAGGTAAGTCAAGATGGTCCTTATCCTATTCTTTGTGAAAATAATAGTGCCATAAACATTTCAAAGAATTCAATGATGCATTCTAAGACTAAGCATATCCCTATCAAGTATCATTTTCTAAAGGAGCAGGTTAGTGATCAAGTTGTCAAATTGGAATATGTACCTTCTAAGGAACAACTAACATATATAATGACTAAACCATTGCCTAAAACTATGTTTTAATATCTAAGATCCTATCTAGGGGTCATTTCTTCTTGATTGAATGAATATTGAGTCATTGGGAGAGGTGAAGCAATCAATCAGAAGAATTGATTCAGTTGTTGTGGTTGGTTGTTTCTCTAAGAGGTATGTTTAGGTCTTTTTGTCCTAAAATGTCATTTTGATCAATTTTTGATGTCTTAGTTGAGTGATGATTTGAAGGAGAAGGAAGTAGTGGTTTATATGAGGTTATAAGGAAGATTATCATGAGTCATTTTCAAGTGGTTTGAGGTCTTGATTAGCTTAGATATGTGTTTTATGGTCAAAAGTGTGAGTTGACCATTTTTGGCAGTAATGATTGTCTAAAAGATGCCAAGATAGCTCATATAGTGTTCTAAGGTAGATAGAAGCTTGAAAATAAGTTATTAAAGTTGGTTTTGCTATGTCAAGGGATGAAATATGGTTTGAAGATGTTGTTAAGGTGCCCAAGTATGAGTTTGACCATTTGTTCAAGGTGCCTACTGTAGGGATTGGGTCTATATGCACATAATGCTTGGTTTCAAGGGTCCCTTGAAGAATGAAGATGTGTAATGAAGTATGTTCTACTCAAAAAGGTTTTCACATGTGTTTAAGACTTGTTATATGTGATTTCATAGGTGGATGAATGTTTTTGTGCCAGGTGGAGCATTTTGAGTGGTCATTGGCTTCTCTTCTCAAGAACATGCATTTGGTGGTGTAAATGAAGTCATGGTTCCAAAAGTTATGGAGGCTTGAAATTTGTCATGGAAGTGATTTTTGATGGTCTCTAGGTGTGGTATATAGTTCAGGTGACTACATTGACTGGAGTTTGATTTTTGACTAATTATTGCTTTAAAGGCCTAGTGATTTGGGCATGTTTGGAAAAGTGGTCAAACTTTGGATTTGGAGGCTATAAGCTTCAAAATAAGTTGAATTGTAAAAATGGGTATCTAAATCATATTTTATAGTAGTCTGGAAGTGAGTATATTTCATTTTATTCAAGTTTTAGCTCACTAGGAGGCCTAATTGGCTAGTAGGCTAAAGAAGGAAGTATGCTAAGGAGGATGAATTGGAGGATAATTCTTGTAATTCCTAAGGAATAATGATAGTGGTATTCAAATATATATTTTCATGGCTTGAAGTGATTAGTGTAGAAATTTATAAGGTCTGCAGTGGCCAAATAAGGCTATAAGGGGTCTAAGTAGGCGTAGTGGAGAAATTGAGCAATTTTGTGATATATTTCCAAAGATGGTTAGAATTTTTTGTTATATTTGTGCATGTTGTAATATTATAAGTGTGTTATAGGTATGGTTTTTTTCTTGGATTACTTATACTATTCTATATGGTGCCTTGTGAATGATGGTAAGTGAGCTTGCATGGTGCTTTGTTACTCATGTTTTTGTTTGAGTTGATGGTAGCACTTATTGGAGATCTTATAGGCATGAATTTGTTATGTAGACAAAGTGGGAGCCTTAAAATTGGAGTAGGGTCCTAGGGGGAGCTATGGTTCCTTGCAAATTGATGACAGGTCCAAGGATCTTGATAGCTTGCAAACCAATATGAGGATTTTTCATGATTGGTAAGTCATTTGATGGTATTCAAGGAGTGATTCAGTTCATAGATCATAGGGGGAACCTTTTTAATTATATTCAAAAGGTGAGTCTTGCATGATGTTGGATTTGAAAACATTCAGATTCTCTGCTTCATCATTGTGAGCCCACTTTGTCATTTTGGCAAAGGGGGAGAAGGATTTGGTATGTTGCCATCAATAACAAAGGGGGATATTTTTGGGATGTTGATGGTAGATGTGTTTTCATTGATTTTAAGTGGTATTAATGATGAAAAATTGGTCTATGATGTTAGTGAGATAGAGCATGGTGGCATAGTATGCTTAGAACAATGTGATACTTGCAAGGATGTGCATAGGTGTCCTAGGTGGATGTTATATGGTTGAATGGAGATTGGTATGATGATGTTTGAATTTTTCTTGATGTGTTATATGTTCAATGGTTGTCTTCATATGGCCTTCATGAGGTATGTAGGTCAATTTATGTCTGTAGGCTTGATCATGCATGGTTGCATATGAGGTTTTGAGTACTATGGCTTGTGTGACATGGTAAGGAGCCTAGTATGCTTGGAATATACATGTTAGACATGTATAGGGTTCTAAGAGGTTAGGTGTATGGTTTTCAAGAGGTGGCTAGTGGTTTGTAAGATAGTTTGACCATTGGCCTAGTTGGCCTAGGTGGGCTTGTGAGGCCTTGTGAAGGCTCAAAGGGTATTTTCAAGTTGGTGAAGCTTGTTTATGCATTAGAGATGATTAGGAGAGTTTTTTCAATCATTTTTATGAGGTTTGAGGTTAGATATTAAACTATAAAGTTAGAAAGTTGGTTTAGAAGCTTCAAGAGGTGGTAGAAAGGTGTCTAGTGAGTCCAAGAAGGACTTTCTTGTGTTTGTTAGCATGTGCAGGGTCTGCATGGGGAGATTACCCTTTTGGATATATTGATTAGGGTCCCTAAAAATATTTTCTAAGCATTAGTTCATAGACTAAGGTCCTATCCTTCATGACTGATCATTAAGAAGCTAAGCAGGTTTTTGTGTGCAAAAACCCTAATCTTAGACTTGATAGAGAAGATATTGATGGTTTGGGCTCATAATGGATTGGGTGATCAAATATTATGGTTATAGGTTTCAAATGACTCCTTCAGGTTTCTGAGAAAGTATTTTTGATCTCTTGACAGTGTGTGGGTCCCATAGAAAATGGGTTGTTAATAGTATTCTTATTTTTGAGGAAGATTTCTATGAATGACCAGATGATCTAATGGATGATTATTTAATCTCAAGACTTGTCCAAAATACCCATGAAAATTTTAGTGAGATTAATATTTCTATGTCAAATTTATAGAAGGTTAAAGTTGACTAGTCGATATGAAGGAAATGGTGTCTTAAGTGAGAAAGAGTGATTAGAGTGAAAAGAGAAATTAGAAGGCCTAATCAGTGAAAAAAATGGGTCTGAGCTCTTGAAGGTGGTGTAGGGGATGTATTCCCTCTATCCATGAGAGTATTATTTTTCCTAGTCCCTTGGAGTTGTTTGAATGGTTGACTCATAGTTGACCATGATGATTTTGCTAGCAAAAGGAACCTATTTTGGATGATTGAGTTTGTTTCTAGGGAAGATGGTCAGATCAAGTGTTCCTAATGATTGGAGAGTGTTGAGGATATCTTGAATATATTTTTTATTGATTTTTAATATTTTACTAATCTTTATTTAGTCAAATATAGTCACACAAGTGGGGCTATACTTCATTTGTGAGGTGTTTGTGATATGAGTTCATGGTATGGTATAGAAAGCTTGTGCAGAGAATCATGGACAACCTTGGGGGACATGAATAATTATTCCTAAGATATTCTAAAGTGATATGGCCAACCATATTATTGAATGGTATATATACAAGGTGATTTATGCCTTTTGGGAGTGTGAATGAAGTAAGACAAGCAAGTATGTGTATTGATTTTGAAGACCTTGTGTGAAGGTTGTTGGGGTTATTAGTGACCAATGTTTGTATGAGATTGAGTATAGAAAATTTTCATTAGAATCAGCATAATTTTTTTATTCTATTGATTATTTTTATCAGATTTATAAGGGCATATTTGAATATAAGCGAAAGATTCGAGGAGTTATTTTCTTGTGTTGAAGAGATATCTTGGTGTTGGTGACTTGTGTGGAGTTGTAGAATTGGAGAAGGGTGTTCTTGTAGGTTTTCTATATTAGATTCAGAAGCAATCAGATTCCAAGAGTTGTTCATTTTATAAGGTGTTGTGTTGGTGCTCAACATCTTAGGCAAGTTGGTGTTTGTCATCTTTAGGGGTTGGTGCTCCTTGTGAAGTGGGTGCTTCAATAAAGCCTTTTTTTTGTAATCATCATATAGGACTATAGTACATTGTTTTTTAGACTTGAGAATGGGTTTTCTCCCCCGAGAGGGTTTCCCACATAAATTTTTGTGTTATGGTTTCATTCATTTTTGTTCTTTGATTCATCTATCTTGCATATTGATATGATTAGTTAAGTAGCTTGAAGAGTTGGGAATTGGATTGTAATATTGTTAAACCACTAATTCACCCCCCCCCCTTATCAGTGGTGTGTACCTCCATCACTTGGATTTAATAATTTTCTCAACCAAATCAACATCTAAAAGTCTTTTCTAAACCATGCTACTCAATCAAAAGACTAAGTTGATGTCCATGTGGTAGTCAAAAAATCACCTCCAAAATTTTATAATGTGTATCCAGTTGATGGATTCATTGATGTAGTTAATGATACGAGTAATTAACCTCTTCCAATTACTTTTTTTTGGATTCATTGATGTATTTAATGATACGAGTAATTAACCTCTTCCAATTACTTTTTTTGGCCAAAAAAAACTAAAGGATAATTTTAACCATAGTCAGTTATTCATTCAAGCCTCTATAGACACATGATATTTGAGGTAAAAAATGTGATTATGATTCATAATGGTTGGAGTGTTAAAGTGTGCACAATTAATTATGTTACAAATATTTGATATATACACACAAATATCTATTGGGTAAAACCACAACAAATAGAGGATATGACTGTATTATAAAGAGGACACCACTTGGGATAATTAACTTAGCTATAATCATTGGTCCTAAGACATTACTAATTTAGTTTTATGTATTACTAGATAATGAAAAAGCTGACATATTTCTTAGATGATCCTAGCTTAATCAAATGATGTATATCATATCCATACTACACTAGTGTTTAAATGTTAAATCTATTATAATCAAGTTATCACCATCTTAGGCACTAAAAGTATGAGAAGTTAGTCATACAACCTCAAGTACATTCATATAAATTTTAACTACCTATTCATCCATTTACCAAAATAATATTATATCAACATAAATTACAGTATAATAATAAAATCCATAAAGGCTTACAAAATAAAAATGTAATAGAATGTCATGTGAATGCCATAAAGGCACATGTACAATGTCAATAATACATATATTTCCATATATAGGCATACAAAAAATGCATACATTGCCATATAGGCATACAAAAAAGTACATCAAATGTAAGACGTGAGATAATAATCAAATAGCCTCCCTCTCTTTGCCTTCCTTAAAGAATACCCTCCCTCGGATGTCATGCTAGTAGATGGAGATCCCTTGAATGCCTTGGATTGCTCCAAGATCCAACTGTGGGTCCTATGCTCATAGGTACCTTACAACTAAACTTGTTTAAAGACAAGTATGATAAAAAAATTAACATAAATTATGTATGCAACCAAGTTAAGAAATTAATTTTAAAATAGAATAATAAATATTTAAATATGCACTTACTACCATCTCATGGTCCTGGTCAATCTAAATTTAATGCTCGATTGGGTCAATGGCAACCTAAGCTACATGAATAGGCATCTGAAATGAGGATGAAATATGAGTTGTTTCCCTAA